>JAIUCV010000028.1:5813376-6040361 GCA_026724425.1 Erythrophleum ivorense | reverse complement strand
CAGCTCTACTAACTAAGCGTTTCTATTAATAGAGCTTTCTAACTTGTTTATGGGATAGGTGAACCTTATGATATGTTAGGCTAGTGAAAGTTTTAGAATAAAATTTATAACTTTATCAACTAAAGGTTGATTCGCTAACTAAATGTGTGAGACCCATATAATTTAAGACATGCCAAATGCATGGATATTTTAAGGTGTAATACCCGTTTATTCTAAAAAGTCCTAATTATTAAAAGAGGTCTCCTAAATAGAAGGATTTGAGGCCAAATAAAATTAGGACAATAATGTAAAAAATTGAAAATGAAGATACAATGCTAAAGATGTGTAATGAACGTAATTTTCGCAAAAATGGCAAAGTGAGCAGTATAAAAGCAAGTCCTCTAAAATGAGCTAGATAATATTCCAAAAAAATTGGGTAGAGTCCTAAGCTCCTAAAAATGATAATTCTAGGTTCTGACGAAAAGAAAAATGGAGCTAGGATGGAGAAACAATTTGTGACAAAAACTGATGAAACGTAATAGTATTTTCATAAATAAGTATATTTTTGGAAAAAACACATAGGAAGGTCTTTTAAATGGAAAATTTTAGTTGTCCAAGGTCCTTAGAGGCCCCAAAAACTATGGAAAGCCTCAGGATCAGTAAAGCCCCTTTGGTATATGTTTTCTAACATCGGTGAGTCTAAACTTTGACAGATTCGTTCGAAAAGTTTTTAGCTGCAATTTGAGTGATTCTAAAGGTATTTTATTAAATTGGGAACCTAAATTTTATAATGGAAAAGATATATCTTAAAAAGGAACTAAAATGAAGCCGAAACAAAATTGCCATTACAGAAGGACGAAATTGGAATTTTTGAAAAAGTATACTTCTAGAAGCTCCCACACACTTCTCCCTTCTTCTCCCACCTTTTTAAGCACGACTTTCTCTACCCAAATTACAAAAAAATAACAGCTCTTCTAGGTGCACAAGGAGATGGAGAGAAAGAGGAGAAAAATCAAGAGAAAGGTAAGGAAATCTAAGGAATTTCATGCACCATCTTCCTCCAATCTTGTTCCTCTCCTTTCCTCCTCTCTTTCTATGGTTTATTTGAGATGAATGGTTCTGTTTTGGTCCAAAAATTTAGGGAGGGGTTCGAATTCCTTGTGGTGGAACAAACCAAGAAGAAAGAGCTTGGAAAACACACTTGAATCTAAGATAAATTCTCACTTTGGTTGCTTTCTTTTCTTGCTTCTTCTTGGTGTATGTTTTGGCCTTATATAGAACCATATAAGGGCGAGTTTTTTGTCCAAAAGCAAGAGAGAAACAAGGGTTTTAGGCCATAGGGAGATAGAATATGGCAAGAAATTCCAAGAAAAACTAATAGAAATCAAGTTAGGAAAGTGTGGAGTTTTCTAGGGTTTTGTGAAATCTGATTTTGTGTGAATGTTTCCTTGGTTATTTGAATATTTCCTTGAGCTCCTAAGACCCCTAGAAATCCTCCAAAGTGGCTCTCCCATCAAGGAAAAATCAAGAAGCTTGTGAACTCCTTCCTTGGTGTATATCTCGGCCTAGGCTAGTTCATAGAGCTAGGGAGTGTTTTAATTTGTTCTAGCCTTGGTTTGAAACTTTATACCATGTTAGAAGATGGGAGAAATTATTGGAAAAAATTTATGAGCCATGGAATGAGAGATGGAGCAATGATATCCATAATGGTGCCTTATGAAGCAATTTGTGTTTCCAATTGTGCAATTGAATGTGTGAGGGCTCCAAGGACCTTAATTAAGTCTAAGAAGTCTACAAATAACAAGAGAATAGAGTCTAGAACTTAAAATATGAGAGTTGCTTCATTAGGCCAATTATGGAACCACTATGCCACTTAGGAGACTAAGTATGGATTCAAACTTTAGTTTAATGTCTTGGCTTGCTTCAAGTATATAATTGTGTGTTGTTTATGGTGGCTAGGCTAATAGAACCCTACTCTACCTAGGTGCACTTGTGGGACTGAAAAAGGGAAGGAAAAGGATCAAGAAAAACTTGCATAAATCTAAGGTAGCTCTCCACCTCATTCTTCTTGCATTCTTGTGTACATATGTATGTTATTTTATGCTTGTGTGTGTTCTTCTAACTTGATGATATACCACTTGATACCTTGACTTTACATTGGTACCACTGTGTCTCCTTGAATGACTATGGTTGTGGAAATGGCTCATAAGGGTGAAGTGATGCTAAAAGTCCCTTAATGAAGGTGAAGAGATGCCAAAAGTCTCATGACATAGGTGAGACAAGGCCAAAAGTCTTTTAGAAGAGTGAGGCTAAGTCAAAAGTCCCTAGACCAAGAGTGAGGAAAATCCAAAAGTCCTAAAAATGGGGTGAGGCAAAACCAAAAGTCCCTAGAGCATCTTGGCTTGAATATGAATAAGTGGCATAGAAATTGTGACTTTGCATACCTTATGGTTGCCATATCTTCCATACATATGCTTTGATATGTATATATATTGAATGTGTGTGTGAATGGGTGTGTGAGCTATTGAGATTTTTGGAATCTCACTCCCCTTTCTTCTTCCATCTTGAATTGTCTAGGTAACTCACAAGAAGCAAAGAAAGCAAGCCAAGAGCCTTAAAGGGTTATACTTTAAACCTTTTATAGTTTTCTTTGTGTATCAATGTGAGAGTGATATTGTACATATTATTTTTGTAATGTAAGACCATGAACAAATGTAATATTATGTATGAACCTTGTATGATGCCAAGACAATAGAAATATGGAAATTGAACACTTGAGTGTAAGATAGTCAAAATGAGATGTATGATATTTGGGGCCACTTGGACAGTTCCTACAAGTCATATTCATACTTTTAAACTTGCCCAAGAGGTGCCAAACTCAAACAAAGGCCATTTGGACCAAAGTGACACCTTATGAGAGGTAAAATTTACCAAATTGGTGAGCTATATCACTTTTTTATCCAAATGAGCTTTTCTTGGTCTGAGATTTTGCATGCATCTAGAACTTGTTGAGAGTTTTTTGGGAAGTTAAAGTTTATAATTTTTGGAGGTCTATGGAATATTTGGTGAATTGTTGAAGTTGAAAATTTTTTCTGATTTAGTCACTATTACTGTAGCTATGGTCAGAAATGAAACTTTATCACCCATGAAGCAAATGATGTCCAATTGCCATGAAATTTTATAGGGAGAAACTAAACCTTTTTAGTTACAATTAGAAGTATCTCATTTGGATGTCTAGAGAGGGAGATATAAATTTATGAAATTTCTATCCAGTATTAGGTGTCCAGTCAGACCTATGTCATTGTTTGAGCTTTCATGGCCTAGACATGCCTGAACTAGTCTGAAGTTATTTTTTTCCCTCTAGCTAACATTTTTAGCTTTCCAAATTAGTGTCATTTGCATGGATTGGATTTTTGTGGAATTAATTGGATATTTTTGAAATTTATGACAATAAACTGCATTAGTACCAGGGATAGCCAGACCTTTGTGGCTATTTCATTATCAAACATGATCCAAAGGCTATTTTTATGTCTTGAAATTATTTTTAGTGTAAAGTTAACATTTAGAGCTTTCCAGAAAGCTATGGTTTGTGTGATTTCAATATTTCTACATTTAGTTATGATTTTTCAAAGTTACCCCTGAAATCTACCACTGTACAGCCGCTGGAAATGAAGAAATTTTGGGGTTTTTGACCCTTGATCCGTGGTTTATGCCATTTTTTGAGAATGTTATGACTTGTATGTATGGAAAATAATTAGAGAATGTTGTTGATAAGTTCATGGGGTCCCGAAAACACAAAATAAAAAATTTATCTGCTACGCAATGCAATTTAATACATTATTTTAATGTATTTTCTTGAGATATCTTTGATAACGTGCATATTCTCACTTGTAAGAGAAGGATAAATGTTAGAAATAATATGGTATTATAGGATGCCTAAAAACTAGAGTCAGAATAGTTAAATAAAATTAGATGAAAATCAGTAGCATTTTAGTAATTTTGAGTACTTTTTAAAAAACTCAAATGAGAAATTTTTACATGGAAAAATTAAGTATGTCATAGTTCTCACAGGCCTAAAAAAATCATAGGAATCCTTGAAATTGTCAAAACCTCTCCAGTTTGAATTTTAGAGTATCAATTGACTAAAACTTTGACCAAATCGTTATGTAAGGTTTTAAATCTAATTTAGGTGAAACCAAAGCTATTTTATGAATTATATGACCTAAATTTCATAATGGAAAAGATGGTTCTAATAAAAGAGTTGAAATGAGCCAAATTGGACAAAATGAAGAAGAGGGACTAAATTGCAAATTTGAAAAGTTACAAAAAATGAATTTTTGGCCCCTTAGAAACGTCCCACATCTACTCTTTCTCTTGATTGACTTATCTTCACTCCAAGATGGATGCAAGAGTTGCTCTCTAAGATGCACAAGAGGAGAGGCCAAGGAAAGAAGGAAGAAGCTTTGAAAACTGTAAGATTCTTTTAGTTTTTCATGTCTTCTCCTTCACTAAACTCCTTCTCCTCTCTTCTTCCCCTTCTTCTCTCTTCTCCCATGGTTTTAATGGTTTGTTTGGTCATGTTTGGTGGTTGGTCTAGTAAAGAGAAGAGAGAAATTGGAAGAGCTCTTAGAAGTATAACAGAGCACCTTTGAAAAGCTTTAAAATAAGGCAACTTCTCATGGTCCTTATTGCTCCATCTTGCTCCTTCTTCTCTTATATAATTCAACTAGAATTGAGACCATATGTTAGGGGTCTTTGAGGCATGGGAAACCAAAAGGAACAATTAAGATTAAAAAAGAACCATTAGATAGCAACTTATGGCTCTTAGGGTTTTGGATGCACCTTGGCAAATATAAGACTTTCTAATGGTAATTTAGGATGTCTAATACTATATATGAGTTCATAAGACATCTAAGAAGCTTCATACATGGAAAATTCTTTACAAAAACTAAGAAAATCCCATGGGCTGCAAGTATGGTGTACATTTTGGCCTTAAGGGGGAAGAGACACCTAAGAAGGTTTTTCTTTGATTCTAAGGTTAGAAATGGTCTAGATATGAACTATAGACACCAAAGAAATTATTGGTTTTAATTTAGAAACCATATTTTGAAAGTTATAAGTTAGGTTCCCTTTTTAAGACATAAAAAAGTAACTTGAGTTTGGCTCCTTGGAGTGAGTTTGTGATGACTCTAATAAGTTTGAGTGTAGTTATATCATTTAGATTGAGTGAGAAATTGGAGCCAAGATCTTAAATTATAGGAGTTGCTTCATTATGCCTTGTATAGAACTAAAATGGTGGCATAAACTAGAGATAACTTGTGTAATGTTTATGTGAGATTAAAGTTGGTTCTAATAATTGAATTGTGTCTTGTTTGATGTGTCTAGACCAAGCAAACCAAGTTTCTCTTAGGTGTGGGTGTGAGGCTGAGCCAAAAAGATAAGAAAGTAAAGAGAACTTGGTGGTTCTTGAACCAAGGTAGCTCTCCATCCTTTCTTATGTGCATTTCTTAGTTGTATAATTGTCATTGAATACTTGTATGTATGTTTGAATCATGAGATATGTTAATTGTTATTAGTTTATTGCCATGGTACCATTATACTTCTTGAATTGTTTTTGAATTGTGCAATTGCTCTTATTGGTGTGGTTGTGCCAAAAGTCCCTTGAATTTGATGAAGTGAAGCCAAAAGTCCCAAAACATGGGTGAGACAAGGCTAAAAGTCTCAAGAATGAGTGACGCTAAATCAAAAGTTCCTAGAAAGTAGGTGAGACTAATCCAAAAGTTCCAAATAATAGGGTGAGGCTAGACCAAAAGTCCTTAGAACTTGTTTTTAGCTTTGATATGTTTATGTGATATGAAAATTAGGATTTGAATGACTCTTGGAAGTGTTTGGTGCATATTTGTATTCTTTGACATGAATATATGCCTTGTTTGCTTACTTGAAAGGGTGAAAGAGCTATTGGGATTCTTTGAATCTCACTCTCCCCCATTTTCTATCTAACCATGTTTAGGTGAAGTTTAAGGAAGCAAAAATGGGAACCCAGGAGTATAAATTGTAATACTTTGACAATAAATTAGTTTTTAACGTAATTAAATGTCAAATTTGTATGTATGAGTTATTTTTGAGATATAAACCCTTGAGCAATTGTAAAAGTATATAAATATAGTGTATGAATCAAATTTGGAGCCATGTGTGAGAAATTATATGATTTTGGCACGTGGGAGCCTTGACTTGAATGTATAGTTATGCATATGGGATGGTGAGTTTGAGTGTTATGATGATTTGGACCATTTGGAATACTTATATATGCTTTGTTTATGTTATGGTACTTGTTCAAATGTTCATGGATGTTGTGGAAAACCATTTGGTGCATTTTGACCCCTTTATGGTACCAAAAAGTGCCAAATTTTTAAGCTAAATTACAAATTAACCAAATGGATGAATTTGTATATGAAATTTGGGATATATATACATCTCATCTAGAACTTTTGACAAAGTTAAAGAGCACTCAATTTGGAGCTCTAAATAATTTATTATGAATTTTCAAAGTTGGCTAAATTATGCAAATCTGTCAAGGTTATTGTTCATATGGTCAGTTTGCTTCTCTATATCATTCGTGGGCCAAATGAAATCAATGCTCATGAAATTGTACAAGCATAAAATAGACATAATAAGCTTTCTATAACTACCGAGAGCACCCCATTTGGATTTGTATTGAGGGAGATATTAATTTTAAATTTTGATGTTAGTTGTAGGACACCACTCAGACTAGTGTTACTATTTTTTCAGTTTTCATAGGGCAAACCTAGTTTTTTTGATCTAGAATTATTTTTAATCATTAGTTGACATATAGAGATTTCCAGAATGGAATAATTTGCATAATTTGGATTTTTCTAGAATTAGTTATGAAAATTTGAATTTCATATCAAAATAGGGAACCAGAAAAAAAACTACACTTGAACTTGAATTTGTGTTGCTCACTCTAAACCCAAAATGGTAGCTATGAATTATGGTATTTCTTGTCCATTAAGTATATTATGGATAGGAGGAAATGTCAGTAAGGCCAAGTGGTCCATATAATTAAAATTGAATTATTTTGACTTATAATAACGGTTAATTCCACTACTAAAAGTGGTAATTTGATAAAAATAAAACTTTTATGCCACTTGTGATATAGTTTTGATGATATCTTGATATGGTGTGACATAAGGTCTTTTGATTTCCTAAGTTAATGGGACTTATATATATTTTGTATTTACAAGATAATTCCATAAATATGAGTCACCTTTGTTACATCTAATTGATGTAATTTGTTTTTGCATGTTTTAACTACTTATTGATGTTTATCATTATGTTGATACTTTATCTGTGCAAAGATTAAATAGCAACATGTATCTTAAGACATAGTGTTTGTTTTAAGCGTTATTGTATTTGTTATGATACATCTCTATTGATACTATATAGTATTCTCAAGATAAAGTTAGTTGAAACATACATGATTGTTTTAAACCAAAAAGGATTTTTCCTATTGATTAAGCATAAAAGATATTCAGAAATTGTACAAAAAATTGATAAGAAATTGTGTATTGTTAATTACCTTTGAGAGCTATTTCATAGCACACTTCTAGACTTATAATCAATGTTAGCCCGATTGTTGCTATATGTGACTATGGATTGAAAATATGTCAATAAAGGCATATAACTGCCATTATCTCATATTGATGGTTGTGTTGGATTGATTGTGTTCATTGTATTATCTTAACACCATTTCTTTTATCAAAATGTACACATAAGGTTTTGTTGTTTGTCAACCTAAGAGTTGTTTCACAAAATAATTTCTTTAAAAATGTAATTAATACGGTCCAAGTGGGAGAAAGCTAGAAAATTTTAATTTGTTAGCTCACATTAATTGTATTAATTTTGTTTTCTAAAATATGGGTTGACTTATGATCATATGGTTATTGGGCCTAGCACACATTTTAATTAAGTCTAGTTAATGGTTGGAAGCGTCAATTGTTAAGTTTTACTAAAACCTGCGATGGGAAAGCTTAGTGAAACACTACTTGTAATGTCCGATTTTTCGTAAAATATCGAAATGAGTCAGTTTTCAAAGTAAGTCCCCTGAGATGAGTGATTCAAGGCCAAATAAAATTTGGATAAAATTTTAAATAATAGAAAATGAGGATTTGAGCCTTGAATTGCCCAGAGACCGGGGTCGGAGTGATTCAAAAAATTTATCAAAAGGCTAGTGGCATTTTTGTAAATAAGTACAATTTTAGAAAAGCACCTAAGAGAACTTTTTAAATGGAAGTTTTAAGTTGCCTAGGGTTCTTAGAGGCCCTAAAAACCATCGGAAGTCCTGGGACTGGTAAAGCCCCTCTAGTGTACTCTTTCTGATGTCAGTTGACCCAAACTTTGATCGATTTGTTCGGGAATGATTTAGCTCTGATTTCAGTGATTCCAAAGGAATTTTTACTAAATTGGGAACCTAAATTTTATAATGAAAAAGACGATTCTAAAAAAGGAGCTAAAACGAAAGAGAAACGGAAATGCTATTATGTAAGGGCAAAATTGGAATTAAAGTGTTAAAGGAAGCTTCCAAAAGGGGTCTTTATATGCCACATTCTTTCTCTCCTCTCTAGGACCGACTTAATTCTGCCAAAAACTAGAGGAGAAGCTGCCCTTCTTAGGCGCACAAGAGGAGGAAGATTTTGGAGGAAGAAATTCAAGAAAAAGGTAAAAATCTTTAAAAAATTCCATATCCTTTCTTCTTGAAACTTGCTCCTTTCCTCTCAAGCTTTCTTTCTATGGTTTTAATGGAGAGTTTGGTGCTGTTTTGAGGGCAAAATAGAGAGGGGAATTTTGAAATTTGGGGAAGCAAGCCAAGCAAAGGAAGAGCCTTCTTGGAAGAGCTTGATTCAAGGTACTTTCCATGCAAGATGTTGCTTCTTTTTCCTTAGTTCTTCTCCTATATTTCAACCAAAATAGACCCAAGGAGAGGGAAGGGTTTTTGTTCAAGAACCATAAAAAATTAGTGAGATTAATTTGGAGGAAGATGGAAGATACCAAGAAATTCCAAGGAAATCCATAAAACTAGAAGTTAGAAAAGTGTAAAGCACTTAAGGGGATTGTAAAAACCGATTTAATCCATAAGTTCCCTTGGCTATTTAAGTATTTCCTTGACCTCCTACAACTTTTAACAACCTCCCTAAATGGTTCCCCCATCAAGGAAAAATAAAAAAGCCATTAAATCTCATTTATGCTCTAGGTTTCGGCCAAGTAGGGATGGCATAGTTAAGGAGAGTTTTAAATTTTTCTAAGTCCATTTTTGAGTCATATATGGTAAATGAATGTGAGGGGAAGCCTTGGAAAAAAATTTAGAAGCTTAGAGAATGAGTCGGTGCTTTAGGTTCCATATTATGACCTAAAGAAGCAACATGATGTTAGGCCTTTGTTTTAATGATGTGATGACTCCAAGAGGCTTAAAAGGAGTCAAGAATCATATTTGAGAGGAAAGAATGAGGCTTAGAAATCATTTGAGGGGTGTTGCTATATTAGGTGTATTTATGGACCATAATGGAGGTTATAGAGTAATCTAGAGTTTAAGTAAATTGTGTAGCCTTAGAATATGTTTCATGAACCTAATTGGCTCCTATAAATTGTATCTAGGCCAAGAGAAACCATCTCTACCAATCTATGGGTGTGTGGCTAAAAGAGGAGGCTTGAATCCTGAAGGAAAAATGTGTGATTGTACACAATGTAGAGCTCTCCACCTTCTCTCATGTATGGATGTGTGTTTAGCTTGTTTTAGAATATGTGTATGTGTATTTTCAAGCTATGAAAAATATGCTAGCATGCCTTTCCAAATGAATACATGAGGTTGTTTGAGTTTGCTTGAGTGTGGAGAGGCCAAGGACTCTTCACCATGGTGAGGATGAGCCAAGAACCCTTGACCTTGGTTGAGACAAAGTAAAGAGTCTCTCAAAAGCAAAGTGAGCTCTCAGGAGTATGGTTGAGTCTAAAGCTCCCAAAGAAAAGGTGAGGCAAGTCCAAAATCTATGGAAAAAAGTGTGAGGCCAATCCAAACACCTAGTTGAGCTCTTGAATGTCTTATATGATTTGTTTATATGCCAAGCTTACTTTTCAAATGTCCATGATTTCTATTTTCTCCATACATGCATTTTAGGGCTTGCTTTACATATACTATGTATGATTGAATGGGAGATGAGCTATTGGGATTCTTTGAATCTCATCCCTTCCTTTCCAATGCTCTAATATGCTAGGTGGACCAAGTAACTATGGCAATAGGAGCCAATAACAATGAAGAAGGAAGAATGACAACCATATGCCTAGTTTTATTCTTTTTGAATCCATAATGATGCTTTACAATGTATATGATGTTGTAAATGGTCTATGACCCTTGAGACATATGTAATTATGACATTATGTGATGTTTAAATGTATGGATATGATGTATGAGCTCTAGCATCTATTTTGAGTATGTAATGCCCAAGTATGTAATTTCGAAGTTTGATGTAAATGTGCATAAGTGTGGGTTGAATGGCCAAAATGAGATGCATGAGGTTGGGACCATTTGGGAAGCTCACATAAGTCTTAAATGTACTTTAAGACTTGCCCAAAAGGTGCCAAGACCAAGGGAAACCCATATGGTAACTTTGGTACCCTATATGGAGCCAAAATTGACCATTACGGAACCTTAAGTCACTTTTTAGCCAAATGAGTTAGTCTTAATCTGGGATTTGGCATGCAATTAGGTCTCATTAAGAGATTTTTGGGAAGCTAAAGATCATAATTTTCTAAGCTTTACAGAATACTTAATGATTTTTCAAGTTGGCAAAATGTATGATTTTGGTTTGCTGCACTATTCATATGGTCTGAAAATGAATTCTGCCACATGATACTCAAATGATGTCTAATTGCCATGAAATTTTATGCAGAGAAACTAGACAATCACAGTGACTTATGCCAACTAGAAGCACCTCATTTGGAGGTCTAGAGAGGGGAGATATAAATTTTTGAAATTTCTGTCCAGTATTAATAATTTTGCTCGATCATAGGTACTATTCCATTGAATTATGAGGTTTGGGCCCAATGAACTGGACTGGAGATATTTTTTCTCTCTAGTTAACATCCACAAATTTTCATATTCGTATCATTCTCATGGATTAGATTTTTTTGAAATTAATTGGACATTTTCAAAGTTTTCTGCAGAATTCTGTGATAGTTCTAGAATTTAATCTAACCTTTGGACCATTTTAGATGTCAAAAGCCCTCTGTGATGAATGTTATGGTTTGGGCATATTTTTAGTATGAAGTGGACATCCATAGTTCCCAAAGTGACTAAGATTGCATGATTTTGATTTTCTAGATTTAGTTATGATTTTCTAAAATTTGGGTAGAATAGGGAGCAAATCTGGCTGAAATTAAACAAACCCATTTCATGCTCCATTTCAGTTTCCATGGTTGTGAGCATGATTTTATGATGCAAATGAGTTGTAATGATGTATTGAAATATCAGAATGCATAGCATGAGCTCACATGGTCCATGTGACATCAAATGTAAATTTTTAAGTTCGACGCAATACAAAGGAAGTCATTATTTTATCCCTCTTTTTTTGATACTTTCATGAATATAATGAAATAAGGTATGCGTATATGATGAGATGAGCTAGAATTCATGGTGTTACACTACTTGAATCAAGACTAGGTTTGCTTTCTAACATTCATTTTCATGCCTGCCCTATTGAAAGCTGCGATTTAATAGAGGGTCATAGAGAGGAAGATCTATCCATACTAGATTTGACATTGTAACTATAGAGAAGTCAGGTATGTTCTTTAATAATTTACATTTGGTGTTCTAAATATTATGCATTGGATTATATTGTTATTACATTGATCAAATTAGAATTTTTGGTATAATAAGTTTAACAAATTCTTTATACCACACAAAGGTGACATTTTTTTATCCTTGTTGATTTCATTTAATTATTGTTTTTGAGGTTTAACCATGCGAAATGTTAGTTATATGCCTATAAAATGTCATGGGCATTGGACTTCATTTGGCCCTTGAATGATACAGAAATGCAAACTGACCATATGAATAGTAACTTGGACAATTCTACATAATTTGACAAATTTTGAAAATTTATAATAAATCCTTTAGAGCCCCAAATTAGGTTCTCTTTAGTTTTGTCAAAAGGTCTAGATGAGACCTATTTACTTGCCAAATTTCATGCAAAAATTCATCTATTTTGTTAGACTTTGGTTCAACTCAACAAAATAGTCAATTTGAGTCCATAAGGGGATAAAAAAGCACCAAATGGCTTTCTACTCAATCCACAACCATTTGACCATGTCTAAAAGTATAAACATAGCCTATGAGAGCATCCTGAATGGTCCAAATCATCATGCATATCAAAATCACTATCCTAGTTGTTATTACACACATGAGCATTAAAGCATATGGATGTTAAAAACTCACATAATCATTCATTTAGTTCCAAATTCTATTTATACATCATATTTACATATATTTTCTTGTGCTCAATGATTTACATCACATGGACATCATATAGATACAAACTTTGATACCAAAATACATAAATTTCTATTCCATTGCCAAAGTTCCATACTTTAAGATGTTTGGCCTCTATTCCTTGGTCCAATGGCTCACCTCGATATGGTTAGATATATGTGGAGGAAGAGTGAGATTTAAAGTATCCTAATAGCTCTTTACCCTTTCAAACACATATATATATGATACATTTACATGCATGCATGCCATAAAAGCTTCTCATGAATATACATAGATCAATTTTCTTATCATATGAACTCATACATATCAAACATAGACTTTAGAAAATGTTGGTTTAGCATCACCTAATGTCCTCAAGACTTTTGGACTTGCCTCACCCACTTTAAGGGACTTTTAACTTGGCCTCACTCCTTCTTGAGACTTTTGGCTTTGTCTTACCTATTCTTAAGGACTTTTGGCTTGTCTTCATCCATTCTAAGGGACTTTTGGCATAACTATATCCATTCAAGCCACTTTGCATTCATAATTGCATTTTAAGCAATATAATGGTACCATACATGTAATCAATAGCTATAAATATATCTCATGGTTCAAACGTACACACAAGCATCCAATGACAAGCACACATCCAATAAATATATGCAAGAAAGGTTAGAGAGCTACCTTGAAGGCTAGGAGACCATACTTTTCTCCTTGAAACTTCTCCCTTATTCTTGGCCTCACACACCCAATGACATAGAGATTGATTTTCTTAGCCTAGATACATCTAACAAGATACAAAAATGTCATTAGAACCAATCCTAACATCTCATAAGCTTTACACACTCACATGCTAGCTTATGGTTCAATTATGGCTCCATATAAGGCATAATGAAGCAACTCTCATAATCTTTACTCTTGGTTCCAATTTCTTATTCATTTTAAGTCATATGACTCTATTTAAACTCATTGGAGTCATTATAAGTTCAATTCAAGAAGCCAAATACTAGGTTGTTTCTTTATGTCCATAAAGGATCCTAACTTCCATCTTATAAACCATGGCTTCTAAATTTAAATCAATGGTTCTTTTAGTGTTTATTATTCATATTTAAGACATTTCTATCCTTGAAATAAAGAAAAACTCTCCCTAGGTACTCACTCTCTTTTGGCAGAGACCTACACACTTGGAACCATGGAGTTTTCTTGGCTTTTCTTAGGGAATATACACTTGTAAAGCTTTGTAGATATCTTGGGACCTCATTCATACTCTTACATAAGCCATAGGACCCTTAGGAAGTTTCAGATTTAGCTAGGTGAATCAAAATCCCTAAATCAGATATCCTGAATTTTAATAGTTTTTTTTTTAGTTCCAATTTGGTTGTCCTATCCCTCATGCTCTAAAACCCTTGTCTCTACCTTGCTATGATCAGAATTCACCCTCTCTTTCAAGGAGCTTTCTAAAGCTTCTAATTCCTCCTTCAAAATCTTCTTTCCTCTTGTTAGACCAGCCATAAAACATCCCCAAATCAATCATCAAAACTATAGGAAAAGAGAGAAGAAAAAGGAGGAGTTTGCTAAGGCAAGAAGCATGGAAAAAGCCTTGAATTCTCACCTTTATACTTGGTTTTCTCCCCCCTTCTTCCTTCTTTTTGTGCATCTCTTGGGACTTGCTTGGTTTTTATTTTAGTCCAGAAAAGTCGATCATAAGGAGTGGGCAGAAAAAAGGGGACGTGCTTAAGAAGCTCAAGGGTCTATTTAATAACTTTTTAAAATTACAATTTAGTTTCTCATCTTGGTTCTTTCTAGTTGGGCTCATTTCAACTCTTTTTTTAGAACTGTCTTCTCTACCATAAACTTTAGATCCTTTAATTTATAAATGCCTTTGGTTTTACCAAAATTAGATTTTAAACCATTCTGAATCATTCAATTAAAGTTTCAGTCAACTGACAGCCCAATCGCTCACTGGAGGGATTTTAACTATTTTAGGAGTTCCTATAGTTTTTAGGGCTTCTGAGAATCTTGAGAAACTCAAATTTCTCATTTAAAGATCCTTCCTTTGAGTTTTCTAAAAAGTTCTTGAAATTACAAAAATGCCACTACCTTCTTTCCTAATTTTTCTTAACTATTCTAACTCGGGGTTTTCAAGCATTTTAAGTTTCATATTTTCATTTTTTGAGGTCTAGATTATTCGTCTATTTTTATTTTACCTCAATTCTTTCCATTTAGGAGACTTCCTTTTATAACTAACTAGTTTCAAGCATTTTTAGAATAGCTGGGTATTACAAAATAAGCATGGCTACTAACAAGGATAGAAATAGAAAAAATTGTAAGGGGGTAAAAATTTATACTTAATATAAGTACTAATAATTATTAAAAATGCAACTTTAAGTACCTATTAAATTAATATAATAATAAAATTTACTAAATTAAAAAACAGAGACATATAATAATAAAAAATCAAAGAAACATAATAACATTAAAATAAATAATTTCCTTAATACAAAGATAATATATGTTAGAAGTGATACAATATATATATATATATATTAACCATTAAGATAATAATTTTTCATTTTTAATTGAATAGAATTCATCTATAATCTCCTCTATAATAATATTATTTACAATCTTCTTTTTAATATAAACAAACAAAAGAAGGTTATCTTCTATTTTATAACAAAGCACCATTTTTATAATGGCTACAAAGTATTGCTAAAGCAACCAAAAAAGAAGAAACTTTATGGAAGTGTGAAAATGAGATAGTGGAGAATATATGATTAATATTATTATTAATTTTTGGAGAACGAAGATAAGAAGCTTCTTAAATAAGTTTTAATATATTTTATTTATTTTATAAAATTTGCTTTTATGATTAACATAAAAAGCATTTATGTCTTTAAAAGTATGTGTTTTAAAATTTTGAAATATTAAAGGGAATAGACCAAAAATTTTAAGAGGGTAGATTTAAAAATTTTAAAGAAAAATAATATTATATACATAATACATATAAAGTTTTTTTTAAAAGGCCAGTTGCCCTTAAATTGCAAAACATATGTCCATCCCTAGTTGTTGAGTTGGACTATGATCTTTACATTTACTTAGCTATACAATAGGAATTTGTTACAATTAAGTTATTTCCTTGTCATATGGTAGTGTGTGTGCCTAAGATTATATAAAGAAGAATTTGGAGAGTTTAATATTGAAAAGGGAATATCTATATTAATTTCTTTTATAAGCTTTTAATCATAAATTTAATATGCTAATACGTAACACCATCAAACTCATAGCACAAAGAAATTGCATTATTGATGACTTGCCAATATATGGAGTAAGAAAGAGATAATTGGAAGGCATGTATGAATCAATTAGGCAATGAGGAGATAAGATAGTATTTAGTAGCATTATTGATATAAGAGATAAAAGAAAACACAAAAGTATTGCATACCTAATGAAAATATGAGAAATAGAGCAAAATAGATTGAAAGAAGAAATATGGAAATACTTCTCTCATTCATTTAAGGTACATCACGCTTTATACATAGTTTCTATTTATAGGCTTTCAACTATAAGGATTAATCTAAAAGTTACAATAATGTAAAAAGGAAATTATTCTACAAAGTTATGTAAGATAAATCTTTTAAGGGTTACATGATATATGTAATTAATAAAAAAATCCTAGAAAGTCACTCTTTAAGGTTATAGACATATACATAACCGCTATAATATTTAAAATACTTTCCTTTGGATGTCAATTAATAAACAATATGCCTCATTAAAACCTTACTAGAAAAAACCTAATGAGATAAAAATCTAGTAAAGAAAAAAGAGTATACAATATTTAAATACACATTATAAATGGTCTCATTAAAAACCTTATTAGAAAAACCAAGTGGATAAAACCTTAATAAAGAAAAAAGAGTATAGGACATCATTTACTCCCTTTAATGACAGCGTCACTTTATATCTTTGAATCAACACATCCTAATACTATATCTTAACTTCTTGAATATCATAGATGGTAATGCCTTAATAAACAAAATATGTTAGATTATCACATGAACAAATTTGTTAAACATTTATATCCATTCTTTCAAAAATCATGAGTGAAAAAAGATTTTAATAAAATATATTTTGTTCTATCTCTTTTAATGTACTCTCTTTTTATCTGAGTTATACATGCTGCTTTATCTTTGTATAATATTTTTGTAATATTTTTTTTCCTAAAGGTAAATCACATATCTATGGGATATGTTGGGTTATTAATCTTAGCCAAATATATCCTTAACATACCTATGCACTGTAATTATTTCTACATGATTTGATGAGGTAGTAGCTAAAAATCATTTTGTGGAAGGCCATGATATAGCTATATCCCCACATAGGAATAAATAATAGTTTAAGATTGAGTTTTATGTAGGTTGGATAAATATCCTACATCTATATAGCCAAGTAATTATGATATAAAGCCAATTGAATGAAATAATCCCATATCAATAGTCCTTCAAATATATCACAATAAATTAAATTTGTTCTATTATCTTCTTATTGGGGAAAAGCTAAATCTTGCTAAAAAAATTACAACAAATGCATTATCCAATCCTGTTAAATTAGCAATATATATTAATACTCCTATAACACTAAGATATGATACTTCAAAATCAATAAGTCTTTCATTGTTCTCTTGAGGATGAAAAGGGTTTTTATTCACATCTAATGATCTTATAGCCATTGGAGTACTTAGTAGATGTGCTTTATTCATATAAAATTGTTGAAAATATTTTTAGTATAATTTGATTAATGAAAAAAAATTTCACTTGTTAAGTATTCGATCTGCAAGATGAGACATGTAATGTCTGGTTTTTGTTAGAATGACAGAAACAGATACATTTTCAAAATAGGTCCTCTGAAAATGAATTGGTTAAGGTCCAAAAAATTTAGGATAATAATCTAGACATTAAATAATGAATTTAGGAGGCCAGAGGTACCCTGAAACAAAGGCTAAAATAGCCAGACGATAATTAATGAAATAATTATGAAACGTAATGATATTTTCGTAATTTTAGGTAAATTTTAGAATTATCATAGGAGGGCTTTTTAAATGGAAAATTTGAGTTTTTTGGGGTTCTCAGAGGCTCTAAAAACTATAGGAAGCTTGAAACAGTTAAAACCCCTTCGATGTATGTCTTCCAATGTCAGTTGATCCAAACTTTGACTTTTTTGTTTGGGAAGGTTTTAGCTCCAATTTGTGTGATTCCAAAGGTATTTTATAATATCGAGGACCTAAATTTTATGATGGAAAAGAAATTTCTTAAAAAGGAGCTAAAACAAACTAAAAACAAAAATGCTAAGATTAAGGGACATAAATGGAATTTCTTAAAGCAAATTGTCTCTTAAAGCTTCTATAAGTTTCACGCCACTTCTTCTTCTTTCCCCACTAAATTTTTTCTACCAAAAAATAGAGAGAGAGACCAAAAAATTTAGGCGCACAAGAGAGGAGAGAAAGGGAGGAGAAAAACCTAAGATAAAGCTATGAAATCAATGGAATTTCTTAGTCTTTCCTTTAGCAAAGTTGTTCTTCTCCTTCTTCTCTTTCTTTCTATGGTTTTGTTGAAGTTTTTGGGTCTATTTTGAGGGTAGAACAGAGGGGAGGTTTTTAAAATTCAAAGGAAGAGTCCAAGCAAAGGAAGAAGCATCCAAGAAAGGCTAAAAATCCAAGACAATTTGCTACTGTCTAAGCTTGAATCTCCTTGTTCTTTTTCCCTTTCATTTCGCCTCATGTATGGACAACCAAGGAGGAATGAAATTTGAACCAAACCAAGGATGAATCTTAGGAAAATGAGGGAGAAGAACAAGAATATGTAAAGAAAATAACAAAATAACCATTAGATTTCAAGATAGAAAAGTTAGGGTTTCAAGTGTTCCTTTAAAATCATGTTTTGATACAAGAATTCTTAGACCAAGATGAGTGTTTGAATGAGTTCTAGAGGTCCCTAAGAAGCTTCCCACATGCATCTTCCATCAAGAAAATAAAGCAAACTCACTTATGCTCATATAAGGTATAGTTTTAGCCTAGGCTAGAAAGAATACCAAGGGATAGTTTTAATTTGTTCCAAACTTGATTTTGAGTCATATATGATGGAAGAGGATGAAAGGAAGCCTTGAAAAAATTTTAGAAGCCATAGATAGTGAGATGGCATCATAAGGTCCATATTATGGCCTAAAGAAGCAACACCAAGCTAGGCTCCTTGAATTAATTGTATGATGACTCCAAGAGGCTTAAAAAGAGACAAGAATCATAAATGGATAGAAAGAATGGAGCCAAGATGATGTTTTCCTAAGGTTGCTTCATTAAGTACATTATAGAACCATAAATGAGACATAAGTACAACCTAGCTCTTAAAATGAATATGTAGCCTTAAAATTTGTTCCAAGAGTGTAATTGGCTTCCATATGATGTGTCTAGGCCAAAGGAAACAAGTCCCACCTTCTTGTAAGTGGGTGGCCGTGGGAGAGGAACTAAATTTAAAGAAGAAGTGTGTAATTATGACAAAGGTAGCTCTCTCTTCTTTCTCTCATGCATGAGTGGATGTTTATCTTGTCTTTGAATATGTATATGTATATTTTTGGCTATGAAAAATGTTTTAACATGTATCTATATGCCATGGTACCATGATGTTATATTATGTCTTTAAATGATGCTTTGTGTATTTGCTTTGGTATGCATGAGTGTGGTAAAGCCAAGAACCCACTAGCTATGGTGAGGATGAGCCAAAAACCCTCAAAAATAGTTAAGACAAAGCCAAAAGTCTCCTAAGAGTAAGGCCTAGTTTAAAGCCTTTATGAAAAAGGTTGAGGCAAGTCCAAAATCCTTGAAGAGGATGGGTGAGGTTAAACCACTTACTTGGCAAGTCTACATATGTTTTATATGACTTCTTGAATGCTAAAAATATTTTATGAATGATTACATGCTCCATGATATTCATGCATGCATTTTTAGACTTGGATTTGCATTCTTTATATGTGATTGAAAGGGAGAAGAGCTATTGAAATTTCTAGAATCTCATTCCTTTCTCCCCATATGTCTAACATGTCTAGGTGGACCAAGTGAACCAAGGAATGGAAGCCACCAAGCTTGAAGGAAGAAGATTGACAACAAAGTGTGAAAATTTGCCATTTTGTAGCTGTATAAGTGGCATATAATGTAATTCCTTATTGTATATGTTGTTTGATTTCATGAACACATGTAAATATGTAAATATATTATGCATGTATGAGATTTGATGCCATATGCTTGTTATATCATAAATTGGACATTGAATGGTAAGGACTAGCTTGTGTAGTCTTGTCTATATCTTGGGGTGTGTAATATCTGCTTCTCTGAAAACCAGAGAAAACGAGAGAAACGTAATGTGCAGTTTCTCCGTCAATGAACGAAACTTACTGGATACAAAAGGAAGTCCTCCAAAATGATGTAGTTAAGGTCCCAAAAAATTTGGGAAGCATTCTAGACTCCTAAAAATGAGAATTCTAGGCTTAGACGGGAGGAAAACAGAGCTAGAATGAAGAAATAATTTCGTATGAAAAGCCCACGAAACATAATGGCATTTTCATAATTTTGAACAAATTTTGAAATTCACACAAAAGGGCTCTTTAAATAAAATTTTTGAATTTTTTAGGGTTCTTAGAGGCCCTAAAAATCATGGAAAGCCTTAGGACAGTTAAAACCCCTCTGGTGGACGTTTTCCAATGTCAGTAGACCCAAATTTTGACTGGGTCATTCGATAAGGTTTAAGCTCCAAATTGAGTGATTCTAAAGACATTTTATTAAATTAGGAACCTAAATTTTATAATGGAAAAGACGATTCTAAAAAAGGAACTAAAACGAAGGAGAAACAAAAATGCCAAGAATGAAGGGTAAAATTAGAATTTTTGAAAAGTGTAACTTCTTCCCACCTATATATATGATGCACCCTTCTTCTCCCCTTATGTTGCACGACCAAGTTCTGCCCAAAACTAGAAGAAAACCCTAGGGAGAGTGGCGCACAAGAGGAAGGCAAAGAGGAGGAGAAATCAAAGGCTTAAGGTATGGAAATTAGTAGTTTTTCTTGCTCTTTCTCTTCCAAATCTCTTTTCCTCCATTCTCCTTTGTTTCCTATAATTAAAATAAAGCTTATAAATATATTTTAAGGGGGAAATTGAAGGAAAAATTCGGATTTGAAGAGAGGAGCTCAAAGAACACAAGATTCAAGTGAGAAAAAGTAAGAAAACAAGGTAATTTCTCTTCCTATGGTTGTCATCTTTGATTCCCTTCTCCACCATTTCGCCCCACTTGAGAAAACCCTAGGAGGAGATGATTTTTAGGCAGAACCAAGCATGAATCTAAGGAACATGGTGTAAGGATTAAGAATATGCAAAAAAAAATTATCAAAAAACTATTGGATTTCAAGATGCAAGTTCTAGGGTTTCAATTGCACATTGTAAAATCTGATTTTATATAATAATTCCTAGGTCTAATTAAGAGTTTAAATAAGTTCTTGAGACATCTAAGATGCTCCCCACAAGCTTCTTCCTTCAAGAAAACCAAGAGAACTCCAAGAAGCTTAAATGATGCCTATGTCTTGGCCAAGAGGGGTTCTTGTAGTGGAGGAGAGTTTTAAATTTTTCTAAAGCCATTCTTGAGTCATATTTGATGAATGAAAATGAAGGGAGGCCTTGGAAAAAATTTAGAACTCATAGAAAGTGATTTGGTGTCTTAGGTTCCATATTATGACCTAAAGAAGCAACATGATGCTAGGCCTTTTGTTTTAATGATGTGAGGAGTCCAAGAGGGTTAAAAGGAGTCAAGAATCATATTTGAAAGGAAAGAATGAGGCTTAGAAGCCATTTGAGGAGTGTTGCTTTATTAGGTGCCAATATGGACCATAATGGGGGTTATAGAGCCATCTAGTGTTCCACCAAGTTATATAGTTTTAGAATATGTTTCATGAACCTAATTGACTCCTATAAATTGTATCTAGGCCAAGAGAAACCATCTCCACCAATTTGTGGGTGTGTGGCCGAAAGAGGAGGCTTGAATTTTAAGAAAAAAGTGTGTTTAGCTTGTCTTAGAATGTGTGTATGAGTATTTTCAAGCCATGAAAAGTATGCTAGTATGATCTTATTTGTCATGATTTTATGATGTCATGTTATGTTTTAAAATGAATGCATGATGTTTGCTTGAGTTTACTTAAGTGTGGTGTAACACCATAACTTCTAGCTCATTTGATGCCATTTATAAGTTTTGTATTATTAATCCCACAAGATCATATAAAAAGGGGATAAAAATAATAAAGTTTTTCCGCGTTGCGCTATATCAAAAAAATTCAATTTAGTGTCACGTGGACTGTGTGAGCTTATACTATACTTTTTCATATTTAATTTCATTATTATAACTCATTTGTATCACAAAAACATGCCTGCAACCCATGGAAACCAAAATGGAGCTCAAAATAAACAAGCACATTTTCGACCAGATTTGCTCCATTTTTTGACCCAATTTTAAAAAATCATAACTAAATATAGAAAATTTGAAATCATTCAATCTTCATCATTATGAAAATATTAGGATGTCTACTTCACATAAAAATATGCCCAGGTTATAAAATTCATCACACATGACGTTTGACATCCAAAAAGCTACAGAGTCGCAGGCTACCTGGGCTGTTGTTTAGTTTACTGATACAAATTTCTGAAATTCATAACTAATTTCATAAAAATCAAAATCACACACATTTGGTAATTATGGAAAGCTACAAATGTTAAATTGGTACTAAAAATAATTCTAGAATGAAACAGATACGTTTAGTCAACTGGACCCTATGGAACAGTAACTGGACTCATGGGGCGCTACTGATACTGATAGTTAACTTCAAACATGCATAACTCACTGCTCAGACCTCCAAATGAGGTGATCTCAATGGCCACAGAAAGCTTATGATCTCTAGTTTTGAATCTAAAATTTCATAAGCATTGAATATCATTTGGCCATCAAGTGACACAGAATTCAAAACTGCCAGTATGAACAGTACCCATACCAGAATCCATGAAAAATCCCAATTTTGAAAATTCATCAAATATTCTCTAGGTCTTCAAAAATTATGATCTTTAGCTTTCCAGAAATTTCTTAATGAGACCTAATTGCATGCCAAGTTTCAGGGCAAGACTAACTCATTTGGACAAAAAATGGCATAGGGTTCCATTATAGTCAATTTTGGCTCCATATTGGGTACCAAAATTGCCAAATGGATTTCCCTTGGTCTTGGTGCCTTTTGGGCAAGTTTAAAAGCATATTTAAGACTTGTGTGAGCTGCCCAAATGGTCCCAAACCTCATGCATCTCATTTTGGCCATTCAACCCACATTTATACACATATTCATCAAACTTTACATTCTCATACCATGGCATTTCATACTCAAAACATGTGCTAATGGTCATATATCATTTCCATACATCTAAACATCACATAATAGTATGTTTACATCTATCTCAAGGTTCATAATACATATACAACATCATATACATCTTAGACCATTATCATGGTTCCAAAATATACAAAATAAGTATAAGCTTGTCAATTGTCCCTCTTCATGGTGGTTGGCTCCCTTCACCATAATTGCTTGGTCCACCTAACATGTTAGGACATTTAAGAGGAGGGAGTGAGATTCAAGAATCTTAATAGCTCATCTCCCATTCCATCACACATAATATGTGCAAGTAAGTTTCACAAATGCATGCATGGAGAAAGTAGAAATCATAGGCATTTTCAAAGCAACTTTGGCATGTGAATCAATCATACAAGACATTCAAGAACTCACTAAGTGTTTGGATTGGCCTCACACTTCTCCTCATGGATTTTGGATTTGCCTCATCCATTCTTTAAGTACTTTGAACTCAACCATACTTTTGGGAGCCCACTTTGCTTTTGAGAGACTCTTTACTTTGTCTCAACCAAGCTCAAGGGTTCTTGGCTCATCCTCACCAAAGGGAAGAGTTTTTGGCCTTTCCACACTCAAGAAAATTCACACAAACATCATGTAATTATTTGAAAACATAACATAGCATCAAGCATCATGGCATATAAAGGCATGCTAGCATACTTTTCAAAGCTTGAAAATACACATACATACATTCTAAAACAAGCTAGATACACATCCATGCATGAGAGAAGGTGGAGAGAGCTGCCTTGCACAATTTCACACACTTTTTCCTTAGCTTTCAAGCCTCCTCTTTCGGCCACACACCCACAATTTGGTGGAAATAGTTTCTCTTGGCCTAGATACAATTTATCGGAGCCAATTAGGTCTATGAAACATATTCTAAGGCTACATCACTTGATAAAACACTAGATTACTCTATAGGCTCCATTATAGTTCATAATCACACCTAATGAAGCAACACCCATCAAATGACTTCTAGGCCTCATTCTTTCTTTTCAATTATGATTCTTGACTCCTTTTAAACCTCTTGGAGTCATCACATCATTAAAACAAAGGGCCTATCATCATGTTGCTTCTTTAGGTCCTAATATGGAACCTATGGCACCAATTCACTTTCTTTGAGTTCTAAATTTTTTCCAAGGCCTCTACTCATCTTCACTCATCACATATGACTCAAGAATAGCCTTAGAAAAATTTAAAACTCTCCCTAGCTATAGAAACTTGCTTAGGCTGAGACTATAGGGGGAAGAAGAGTTCATGGCCTTCTTGATTTTTCCTTGATGGGAGACACACTTGGGAGGCTTCCTAGAGGTCTTAGAAGCTCAATCAAATACTCACACATGCAAGGAAACTCATATATCAAATCAGTTTTTGCAAAGTGTTCAAGAGTTCTACACTTTTCTAGCTTAGAGTTCATTAGTTTTTCTTGCAATTTCTTTGCTTTCTTGGATGGGAGGTGCATGTGGGAAGCTCTCTAGGGGTCTTAGGAGCATGTTTAAATTTCAATTAAACCTAAGAACATTCATGTTAAATCAGATTTGCAAGGGAGCATTTGGATCCCTAATAGTTCTATCTTATCTCCTAATGCTCCTTTCTTGATTCTATTAGTTCCTTCTTAATTCTTTCTATCTAAAACCTCTAATCCCTCCATAAATTGGGTAGAAAACAGCCCATAAGACTTGGGCTCATGGTGGTCAAATTCATGCAAGAGGAAGGGAGAGGGAGAAATTACCAAAGAATAGAAGTTTTACCTTATTTTCTTGCTTCATTTGGCTTGTTCTTCCACTTGGTTGGCATACTCCCTCAAGTTTTGAAATTTCTCTCTCTGTTCTGCCCCCAAAATAGCACCAAACTCTCCATTAAAATCATAGAAAGAAAGCTTGAGAGGAGAAGAGCAAGGTTCAAGAAGGAAGGATATGGAATTTCTTAAAGTTTCTTACATTTTTCTTGAATTTCTTCCTCCAAAATCCTCCTCCTCTTGTGCACCTAAGAAGCTGGAGTTTTCCTCTGAAATTGGGTAGAAGCAAGTCAGTCTTAGAGAGGAGAGAAAGAATGTGGCATATAAAGAAGCTTCCTTTAACACTTTAACGCCAATTTTGCCCTTCGTTCTTAGCATTTTTGTTTCTCCTTCGTTTTAGCTCTTTTTTGAGAACCGTCTTTTCCATCATAACAAATAGGTTCCCAATTTAATAAAATGCCTTTGAAATCACTCAAATTGGAACTAAAACCTTCCCGAATGAATCGGTCAAAGTTTAGGTCAACCAACGTCGAAAAGAGTACACTGGAGGGGCTTCACTGGTTCTGAGGCTTCCCATGGTTTTTGGGGCCTCTGAGAACCCCAGAGAACTCAAAATTTTCATTTAAAAAGCCCTTCTATGAGTTTTTCAAAAAGTACCCATATTTACGAAAATGCCACTGGCCTTTCGGTAAATTTATCGAATCACTTTGGCCTTAATTTCTAGGTAACTCAAGGCCCAAATCCTCATTTTTCATTATTTAGAATTTTATCATAATTTTATTTGGCCTCAATTCCTTTTATTTTAAGGACTTCCTTTTGTATCTAGCTCATTTCTGACGTTTACAGAGAAACCAAACATTGCGTTTCTCACGTTTATGGAGGGACTGGATGTTACATGTGGAGAGGCCAAGAACTCTTCCCTTTAGTGAGAATGAGCCAAAAGCCCTTGAGCTTGATTGAGACAAAGCAAAGAGTCTCCCAAAAGTAAAGTGGGTTCCCAAGAGTATGGTTGAGTCCAAAGCCCTTAAAGAATAGGTGAGGCAAGTCCAAAATCCATGAGGAGAAGTGTGAGACCAATGCAAACACTTGGTGAGCTCTTGAATAGTTTGTATGACTTGTTTATATGCCAAGTTTGCTTCTTGAATGTCCATGACTTGTATTATGTCTATGTATGCATTTGTAAGGCTTGCTTTGCACATATTATATATGATTGAATGGGAGATGAGCTATTGGGATTCTTTGAATCTCATTCGCTCCTCTCCAATATTCTAACATGCTAGGTGGACCGACTAACTATGGCAATGGGAGTCAATAACAATGAAGAAGAAAGATTGGCAACTATATTCCTAGTTTTATCCATTTTGTAACCATAATGATGGTTTATGATATAAATGGTCCATGACCCTTGAAACATGTGTAAATATGCTATTATGTGATGTTTAAATGTATGGATATGATGTATGCCTCTGGCATATATTTTGAGTATGTAATGCCCAAGTATGTAAATTGGAAGTTTCATGGAATTATGTATAAGTGTGGGTTGAATGACTAAAATGAGATACATGAGGTTTGTGATCATTTAAGCAGCCCACACAAGTCTTAAATGTACTTTTAGACTTGCCCAAAAGGTGCCAACACTAAGGGAAAGCCATTTGGCAAGTTTGATACCCTATATGGAGCCAAAATTGACTAAAATGAACCCTGTCACCTTTTAGCCAAATGAGTTAGTCTTGATTTGAAATTTGGCATGCAATTAGGCTCCGTTTGGTTGGGGGTTTTTAGAGGGGAGGGGAGGGGAGGAGGATAAGATGTTTGGTTGAGTAAAATTAGAGGAGAGGGGAAGGGAGGAGGATAAGATGTTTGGTTAAGTAAAATTAGAGGAGAGGGGAGGGGAGGGGAGGGAAGAGAGGTAAATTTCCCTCCCCTCTAAATTGGGGGGTTTTGGAGGGGAGGGGAAGGGTATTTTTTAAATTATAATTTACTTTTTTGACCTTTACTTTTTTAATATTTTAATATATTAATATTTAATAAAAAGTAAGATAATTTTTTTATCAGAAATTAAAAATAAAAAAAAAGATTGAAATTTATAATTTTTTTAAAAAATATTAATATAAATAACTTTTTTTATTAAAAAAATTAAAATAATATAAAGGATAAATTTGTCCAAATATAATTATCTTTCCTCTCCTCCCCTCCCTTCCGTTGAACCAAACAGAGCCTTAGGTTTCATTGAGAGCTTTTTGGGAAGCTAAAGATCATAATTTTTGGAAGTTTACAGAATATTCGATGATTTTTCAAAGTTGGCAATTTTTATGATTTTGGTCTGTTGCACTATTCATTTTGTCTGAAATTGAATTCTTTCACACGAGGCTCAAATGATGTCCAATTGTCATGAAATTTTATACAGAGAAACTAGACAATCATAGTGACTCGTGCCAACTAGAAGCACCTCATTTGGATGTCTAGAGAGGGATATATGATTTTTTGAAGTTTCTGTCCAGTATCAAGAATGTTGCCCGACCAGAAGTACTGTTCCATCAAAATTTGAGGCCTGGACTTGATGAACTAGTCTGGAGATATTTTTTCTCTCTAGTTAACATCCACAGCTTTCCGTATTAGTATCATTTGCATGGATTGGATTTTGTGGAATTAATTGGACATTTTCAAAGTTTTTGCAGAATTCCATATCAGTTCCAGGATGCAGCCAGACTTTTGGACCATTTTGGATGTCAAACGTCATCTGTGATACATGTTATGGTTTGGGTATATTTTTATGTAAAGTAGACATCCTAAGATTCCAGAATGACTAAAATTGTATGATTTCAATTTTTCTAGATTTAGTTATGATTTTCCAAAGTTTGACCAGAAAAGAGGCCAAACCTGGCTGAGAATGAACCTCCATATTCCATGCTCTATTTTGGTTTCCATGGGTTTTAGGCATGGTTTTGTGATGCAAGGGAGTTGTATGGATGTAATTAAATATGAGAAAATATAGTATGTACTCATACGGCCCACGTGATATTGAATGAAATTTTCATATGTAGCACAACGGAAATTTAATCCATTATTTATATCCCATTTTCTTACAACTCCTAAGCAATGCATATTATGTAGCATGTGAATTGCATGAGGAAGGCTAGAAAGATATGGTATTACAGGGTGAGAGTATGCATTCATGAAATCTAGGTTTGTGCACCTTTAAGACATGTTTAGTAGACCATTTTGGTACTTTTCCATGTGCTTAAGTGGCCATGGTTGTCTTAAAAGTAATTTTGGACCATTTGAGACCCTTAGAAGACACCAAAATGACACATTTGCAACCTAATGTCAAGATCTGACTAAATGAACGAATTTGCTCATGAAATTTGGCAGGCATATAGATCTTATCCAAATCTTTTTGAAAATCCAAAGATTAGATTATTTGGAGCTCTGTGAAATTAATTATGATTTTTCAAAGTTGTCATTTTTTTGCTATTTTAGTATAAACACTGTTCATATGGTTAGTTTCTTATGCTATGTTATTTGAGAGTCAAATACTGTCCAATGTTCATAAAATTTTATGAAATAAATTGGACATGATAAGATTTCTATAGCCACTGAGATCACCCTAATTGGACATCTGAGTAGGGAGATATGAATTTTTGAAATTTAGGGACAGTACTAGTAATGACAGGCTACCTTAGTTACTATTCCATCAATTTCTAGTAGCTAGACATCTTTGTTTGGTCTAAAATTATTTTTATCATAAATTAGACATCTGTATCTTTTCAGAATGGTATAGTGTGTTTGATTTTGATTTTTCTAGAATTAGTTATAATTTTTCAAAGTTCATGATAGAAAACTAAAATATCAATTCGAGATTGCACACATTATTTTCATGTATATACTCCATTTGCCCAAGTTCTTGGCCACTTCTTGAGATGGTTTTAAGTTGTATTTATGTATTTAAATATGAGAATAAGATAAATGACTTCATATAGTCCACGGAACATGAAACGAAAAATTTATCTACGACGTAACACAATAATCTATTATATTTATTACTTTTCTTAAGTAAGTATGTGGAATTAAGGAAATGCAAGTTAAATTGGCATGAGATGAGTTTTATAATTATGGTGTTACAAGACAAAACTTTACCTTTCCTAGATCTTTCACTTTAAAATCTTTCTTTAAACAATCAATTGCTTTTTATAGTTATTTAGGAGTTCCAATAATATTTAAATAATGTTGATCTAGATCTTTTTATAAAAATACATGGACAACAAATTGGTTCATTTTTATTGCTTTCCTTCAACAAATATTCGTGAGATGATTATGCCACATATGCCTATATTATTTTAATTAATATAAGGATTTAAGTAAATATATTGAACAATTTTCTTAGGAACCTTTACATGCTTCTGACATTTTAAATTCTTTAAGGATTTACATATAAATTTCATTATCTAATAAACCATATAAATCAACTATAACAACATTCATTCGACATATATCAAGCTTTTTATATACTACAAAACTAATAAGATGTCTCAAAGTAATTGCATGCACTACTAAAAAATATCTTTTTATAATCAATGTCAAGCCTTTGCAAAAATTTTTGTACTACAAGTTGTGCTTTATATTTGACAACTTTATTTTTTTAATTTTATTTTCACAAAAATGCTAGTTGTACCCTATTAGCTTTCCACATTTACGTGTTTAAACTATTGGTCGAAAAACTTCATGTTATGAACAATTTAAGTCTACTTGAATTGTATTTTTCCATTCTAGCTTACCATTTCTATATCTATATTCTTCAATAGATTTAGGTTCAAGATCCTTATTTTGTTTTATTATTTCAATAACAATATTGTATAAAAAATGTTGTCGACAACTATATTTTTTTGGTTTTATCTTTTTCCTGTAATGGCATAACTTACCATGATCTCTTTATTGTTTTTAAGCACTTAAACCTCTTTTAGTGTTTTATAATTAATTATGTCTTGGGTCTCTTCTTGAGTATTGGCCTTCTCAATATGACAATATTAGTTATTTACTTATTTCTTTTTCTAGGATTCTAATCTTTTGAATTGATTGATTTATTGTGCTTTAGGCATGGCTTAATTTCGTTTGCACTAACTAATTGTCCTACTAGGACATCAGGTGGGAATTTTTTTGCAATAGACTGTATTTTTCATGTTCACATACAAAATGATTTAGCAAAATCATTCATTAAACACTTTCAATTAATAGTTAGACCAATGCTTATGAAAATGAAACTTCCTATTTCAACATAGGAATATGCAATTTTGTATGCAATAACACTTATACATATTAGGTCAACAAGATATTATAAATTTTTTCCATTACAATTAACTTTTGGTTAGGTGCTAAATATTTTTTATTTTAAAATTTTTAGATATACAATATATGTCCCAATTGCTCCACCACAATGCATAAAGATGGGTCTTCAAAAAAGGTTAAGAACATATGTTGGTTATGAATCTCCTTCTATAATTAATATCTTGAATTATTAACTCAAGATTTATTTATGGCATAGTTTGCTTATTATCATTTTGACAAAACAGTTTTCCAAACATTAAGGGAAGATAATAAGCAATTGGAAAAAGAAATTACATGGAATGCATTATTATTATTATTATTATTATTATTATTATTACTATTATTATTATTATTATTATTATTATCTCATTTAGATCCTCATATCAAGTAATGTGAACTAAAAGTTCAAAAACTAATTCATCTACAAAACATTGCAAATTAATGACCAAATGCATTTACTAACCTAAAGAGAATTACTAAATCTCATATACTAGCTGAAATGCTCATAAAAATTTGAAGGAGGAAGTTTATACATAAGAATTGTAGGAAACTTTCTCTCTTGGTGCTAATTTTTGTATAAAATTTCTCTTGGTTCAAGGTAGTTGTAACACCATAAATTCTAGCTCATCTCATGCCTTTCAATGACTTACTATCATGGAGAATGTAGGTTTCTCATAAAAGAGCAAGAGAAGATAATGAATATTTATGCGTTGTCTAGTAATTCATTTCGGTGTCACGTGGGCCATGTGAACTCATACTATAGCTCCTCATATTTAATTGCATTATTACAACTCATTTGTATCATAAAACCTTGCTTACAACTCATGGAAACCGAAAAGAGGAATGGGACATGCATATTCATTTTCGGCCAGACTTGGCCCCATTTCTAGGAAAACTTTGGAAAATCATAACTGAATCTAGAAAAATCAAAAACACACAATCTTGGTCATTTTGGAAAGCTTGGGATGTCTACTTCATGGTAAAAATATGTACAGGTGATAACATCCCACACATAGGATGTTTGACACACAAATTATTCTGGAGGTCGGACTGGGTCCTGATGCTGTCACAATTTACTGATATGAATTTTAAAAATGTCTAATTAATTCCACAAAAATTCAATATGTGCAAATGATACAAATATGGAAATCTGTGGATGTTAAATAGAGAGAAAAAATATCTTTAGATCAGTTTATCAAGCCCAACTCTCAGAAATTGATGGAATAGTACTTTTGGTCAGGCAAGATGACTGATACTGGGCAAAAACTTCAAAAAATCATATCTTCCTCCCAGTTACTTGTAAATGGGTTTTTTTTTCTAGTTGTTACATTCCACCCTCCTTAAAAGAAATTTCATCCTCAAAATTTAAATAACATACCTTATGGGAAGAGTTTTGGATATTTCTTCCTCATATCAGCTTCTAATTCCCAAGTGGCTTCCTCGGGAGACAATCCCTTCCAAACCACTTTCACCAGCGGTATCATCTTATTTCGTAATTGCTTGAGGCTAACATCTATGATTTGATCTGGTGATACTCTATATGATAGATCATCCTATAACTGCACATTCTCATATTTTATGACATGTGAGAGGTCGGGCTGGTACTTTTTAAGTTAGAAAACATGGAATACATTGTGAACTTGGCTTAGGTTCGGAGGAAGGGCTAGTCTGTATGCCACATGTCCTACTTTATCAAAAATTTGGAAAAGACTTATGTACTTTGGACTGAGCTTCTTACTTTTAATGGACTTACCTATCCCTATGACTGGAGACACCTTCACAAAGACAAGGTCTCCAACTTCAAACTCTAACGACTGTCTACGTCTATCTGCATAACTCTTCTATCTACTCTAGGCCGTTAGAAGTTTCTTTCTAATGGTTTCTATCTATCTAGAGGTTTGGTCCACTAATTTTGGGCCTATGAGGCTCCGTTCTCCTAACTCAACTCAACACATTGGGGACCTACACTTCTTCCCATACAATGCCTCATACGGTGCCATCTGTATACTGGCATGGTAACTGTTATTATAAGCAAACTCCACTAGAGGCAAGTATGTATCCCAGTTCCCTTTCATTTCTAGCACACACACTCTCAACATGTCTTCTAGGGTTTAGATGGTTCTCTCTGTCTGTCCATCCATCTGAGGGTGATAGACCGTGTTGAATCTAAGTCTGGTGCCTAGAGCATCCTGTAATGATCTCTAAAAATTTGATGTAAATCTGGGATCTCTATCTGACACTATGCTCCTAGGCACACCATGTAGTCTAACTATCCCCTTGATGTACAGCTGGGCTAACTTATCTAGGGTATAAGTGGCTTTCATAGGTAGAAAATGTGCTGACTTTCTTAACCTATCCCCTATTACCCATATTGCATCATACCCTGATGATGTCCTGGGTAAACCCATGACAAAATCCATAGCTATGCTATCCCATTTCTACTTTGGGATATCTAGGGGCTGAAGTAACCCAGCTGGTTTCTGATGTTCTATTTTTACTCTCTGGCATACTAAGCATCGGGAGACGTACTCTACTATGTTTGTTTTCATCCCGAGCCACTAGAACATTTTTTTCATATCTTGGTACATTTTATTACTGCCTGGATGAATGGTGTAGCTACTCTTATATGCCTCATCTAATATCTTTTCTTTGATCTCAGTGTTCCTAGGCACATACAGCCTATCCCTGTACCTCACTATGTCATCCTCAGACAGATTGAACTCTTGGACACTACCCTGGGCTATCTGAGCTCTAATCTTATTTACATGGTCATCTGCTTGTTGGGCCTCTCTTGTTTGATCCCTCAGGTCATTTTCTATTCGGGTCTCGCTCATTAATAATTTTCCTGAACACATCTTGCAGGAGAAACTCATGTCTTTGAAGCTCTCAATCAATTCTTGCTCTCAGATCATCATACAGGCCATGTGTATGGATTTTCTACTTAGGGCATTAGCTACCACATTAGCCTTATCGGGATGGTATTTCAATGTGAAATCATATCTTTCAAAAATTCTAACCATCTTCGTTGCCTCATATTCATCTCTTTCTGTTCAAATAAATATTTGAGGCTCTTGTGGTCGCTGTAAATTTCTATTACTGCCCCATATAAGTAGTGTCTCCATATTTTCAGAGAAAATACCACTGCAACTAACTCTAAGTCATATGTGGGGTAGTTTTCCTTATGAGATTTCAACTGTCTAGAAGCATAAGCTACCACTCGGCCTTTCTGTATAAGCACATATCCTAACCCTTTCTTAGAGGTATCACTGTACACTACAAAAGTTTCTTTAGGGTCAGGGAGTACTACAACTGGGGCCGTGGTCAACTTGTGCTTCAACTCTTGAAAGCTACTCTCGCATTTCTCATTTCACACAAACGGTACATTTTTTCTAGTAAGTCGGGTCAGTGGCATCACTATCTGAGAAAAGCCTTAAATGAATCTCTTATAATACCCTGCTAAACCTAGAAAGCTCCTGATCTCTATCACTGTTCTAGGTCTCTCCCATTGTAATACTGTCTCTACCTTATGGGGATCTATTGTAACCCCGGCTTGGGAGATCACATGATCTAAAAACTGAATCTCAGTGAGCCAGAACTCACATTTACTAAATTTAGCATACAATTGTTTCTCTCTCAAGGTCTCTAGAGCTAATCTCAGGCGTGGAGCTCCTCTATCTGTTTCTTAAGCTTTGTTAGCTCGGTGGGAGCCATTCTATACGGGGCCTTAGATACTGGACCTGCCCCAGGTACAATGTCTATAGGAAACTCAACCTCTCTCTCTGGGGGCAGTCCACTAATCTCCTTGAGAAATACCTATGGGAACTCCTTCACTATAGGAATATCATCTATACCCTTTTCTACCTCAGCCTGGACTGAAAAGAAAACTAAATACCCCTGACAACCCCGTCCTAAAAATCTCTCAACCTGAGAGGTGGTCATAACAAATAACTCAGCCTTAGTACTAGGCACAGTCCCGTACTCAGGTAAAGTAATACACCTGTGAATACAATCTAATGTGGCATTATTTACAGACATTCAGTTTATACCAATAATCACATCAATATCAATGAGGGGCATACAAATTAGATCAAGGGTGGTCAGGCAATGATTAAATTGGATCACACAATTCAAGCAAGCATAAGAAGTGATGGCCCGGTTTCCTGTGGGGGTAGATACATGTAACTCATATGGAAATGTATGCATACTCAGACCTAACCTCCTAACACAATCATATGATATGAAAGAATGGCTAGCACCCAAATCAAATGATGTAGTTACAGAAAAATTATTTATTTTAATAGTACTTTGAATCAGACTCGGGGACTGGCTAGCCTCCTGCTGTGATAGGGCAAAGACTCTACCCTAAGTCTGTGGTCTGAGAAGAGGAGCCATCTCCCTCGGTTGTGTGATCTGTAGAGGGGCTTGTGGAGGAGCCTGGGTGTAATCTCTGGCTATATACCCTAGCCTGCCACATCTAAAATACACATTCTGCCCCACATAACACGGTCTGGTACCGTGATTCCTGCCACACTGGGGACACATGATAGGTGGAGCACTGCCTTTACTGGACTGAGTCCTCCTTTTCTTGCCTCTCCGGTCCCACTGACTCTTTCTGCCTCTACGGCTCGTCACTGCAGGCTGTGAACCCTCTTTAGATCTCTTGGGCTTAAGGAGGGGAAGAGGTGGTCTAGCACTAGAAGTAGGCTGCATCATCCTGAGATTTGTTTCTGTTACTCTACATACTTCTACAAGGGTATTAAAAGTGCCTGATTCTCTGTGGCATAATCCTATCTTATATCTCAGGGAGTAAGCCCTTCTCTAACTGATCTACCCTTCATCTCTCATCATCATATCTCTGCAAATAGGAGGAATACCTGTAGAGCTCAACAAACTTTGCTACATACTGGTCCATGGACATCCCGAGAGTTTGTTTAAACAGGATGAATTCTAATTCTTTTTCATCTCTGATGGAGTCTGGGAAGTACTTCTCATGGAACACTTTGAGGAATGCCTCCCAAGTGATTGGGGCGTTCCTGGCTCTCAAGATCGGCTCGGTGCCATTCCACCAATATATTGCTTCTTTCTGTAATTGAAATGCAGCCATCTTGGCTTTCTGCTTAGACGTGCACTCTATAATCTCAAAAATTTGCTCTAGCTCTATAATCTAGGCCTCAGCTTTATCTGTATTCATCTCACCATCAAAGGTGGGAGGCCCGAACTTCCTGAACTATGTAATAACCTTTCTGGTTGAGGGCTGCTGCTGAGCAGGAGGTGTCTGAGCTAGTGGAATTGAGGCAACAGCTTGCATGTGTGGCTGTGCATCTGTAGGAGTCGCCCCTAAGTGCTCGGGACAATCTGAGTGTGGAGGTGGCTGAGGAGGAGTAGGTGTAGGGCCCTGGCTATCTCTCTCAGCAAGTCGTTCTTGAAGCAGCATAATAATAGTCTGCTGCTACTCCAGGCGAGCCATGATAGACTATAAGGCTCCAGCAACTGGATCACTAGGCTCGGTTTCATCAGCACGAGCCACTCTGGGAGGCCTACCTCTCCCTCTACCTCTACCCTGGCATGTGTCTACCATCTTTCTGAAACATATAAACATGCTTTAGTACATATTAAGGACACACGCCACTACCATGCACTCAATCATCCATAAATAAGTTCATATACATCTTGGCAACTCATAAACACAAGCCACAACCCACAATGAGAGCCTGAACATTTGCTCTGATACCAATAAATGTAACACCATAAATTATAGCTTATCTCATGCTTTTCAATGACTTACTATCATGGAGGATGTAGGTTTCTCATAAAAGAGCAAGGGAAGATAATGAATATTTGTGTGTTGTCTAGCAATTCATTTCGGTGTCACGTGGGCCGTGTGAGTTCATACTATGGCTCCTCATATTTAATTTCATTATTACACCTCATTTGTATCATAAAACCTTGCTTACAACTCATGAAAACCGAAAAGAGGCGTGGGACATGCATATTCATTTTTGACCAGACTTGGCCCCATTTCTGGGCAAACTTTAGAAACTCATAACGAAATCTAGAAAAATTGAAAACACACAATCTTAGTCATTTTGGAAAGCTTGGGATGTCTAATTCATGGTAAAAATATGTACAGGTGATAATATTCCACATACAGGACGTTTGACATGTAAATTGGTCTAGAGGTTGGATTGGGTCTTGATGCTGTCACAATTTATTGATATGAATTTCAAAAATTTCTAATTAATTCCATAAAAATTCAATACATGAAAATAATACCAATATGGAAATATGTAGATGTTAACTAGAGAGAAAAAATATCTCCAGATCAGTTCATCAAGCCCAGCTCTTAGAAATTGATGGAACAATACTTCTAGTCAGGTAAGATGACTGATACTGGGTAGAAACTTCAAAAATTCATATCTTCCTCTCTAGACCTCCAAATGAGGTGCTTCTAGTTGTTATAAGTCTTTGTGAATGTCTAGTTTCTTTTTATAAAATTTTGTAGCCATTGGACCACATTTGCCCCTCAGATAACATAATTACACAACTGACCAAATGAATAGTACTGGTGCAAATATGAAATTCTGATACCAACTTTGAGAAATCATAAAAAATTTCACAGACCTTCAAATGACCTAATCTTTAGCTTCCCAGAAAGCTCTAGGCAAGATCTAATCACATGCCAAATTTCAAGTGAAGAAGAAGTCATTTGGTCAGATTTTGACATAATGGGGCAAAGTGACAAATTTTGGTATTAAAAGAGGGCTACAAGGGTTCAACTTTGCTTCTCCTACTCCTAAGGCTCTATGAGCACGTGGGAAAGCATCAACATAGGCTATCAAACATAGCTCCAATGTCTAACAATCCAGATTTGCAAAGCTCACTCTCCCACACCAAAACATACACCATGTATATAATGCCAAGATCTTGCTATTCATACCAAAAACTTGCTACATCATGCACTATAGTTCTAATTCTCATACATATCCAATAATTACATCCATTTATAAGTATTCATAAGTGCATATCCATGTACATCATTATATTACATCTCTTGACAACAAAGTGGTGACAAAATGACTATTTCACAAATCCTTTGTCAATTTTCCTAGCTTCAAATTTAGTGGCTCCTATGTCTTTGCTCACTTGGTCCACCTAGCATATTAGGATAATGGAGAGGAAGGAGTGATATTTAAAGAATCCCAATAACTCATCTCCTATTCAATCATACATAATATGTGCAAGCAAGCTTTACAAATACATGCATGGAGAAAATAAAAGCCATAGACTTTTAAAAGCAACCTTGGCATGTGAGTAACTCATACAAGTCATTCAAGAGCTCACTAAGTGTTTGGATTGGCCTCACACTTCTCCTCATGGATTTTGAACTTGCCTCACCCATTTCTTGAGTACTTTGGACTCAACCATACTCTTAGGAGCCCACTTTACTTTTGGAAGACTTTTTGCTTTGTCTCAACCAAGCTCAAGGGTTCTTGGCTTATTCTCACCAAAGGAAAGAGTTCTTGGCCTCTTCACATTCAAGCAAACTCATACAAACATCATGGATTCATTTAAAACATAACATGGCATCAAGGATCATGATATGTAAAGGCATGTTAACATACTTTCTATAACTTGAAAATACACATATACACATTCTAAAACAAGCTAAACATACATCCATGCATGAGAGAAGGAGAAGAGAGCTACCTTATAGGCTAACACAAGCCTTCCCTTTCAATTTTTCTTCTCTCTTGTTGATTTCACAATCACAACTAGGTGGAAGTACTTCTCTTGAGCCCAGGCACACAAAGAGCATAGAATTACTCTCTCATAACTCAACACTTATTCACAAAGCTAGGGGTTTCCAAGCATATAAGAAACTAGAGATTCTTTCTCTCTCTAGAATTTCACCAATTCTTCTTTTCTCTCATGCTCTCAAGTTAGTAGAACTAACATACCTAGGGAAAACAAAGAAGTAAAGCTACATAAGTTCTAACCAAAGTGGTTTTCCACTTTCCCTCTTCTGAACCAAGCCCAAAACATAGCTAATTCAACAACCAAAACCATAGAAAGAGAAGGCAAGGAGAAAAGAACAAGATTCTAAGAAGAAAAACTAGGGAAATCTCAAGTTATGTTTACCTTTTTCTTGTTCTCCTTCCTTCTTTAGGTGTCTCTCTCTCTCCTCTGTCCTTTTTTCTGCCTTGGATGAAGTTTAGGTCAATTAAAAGGAGAAGGAATCAATTGGGACGCTTTAAGAAGTCAAATTCTCTTTTTTTCACACTTTTCCAAACTAACCCTCGCTATGACGAAGAATAACCCTCGCTACGACAAGCATGTATCAGTCCTAGACCCCTGTTTTCGCTATGGCACATACTACGATGAGCAACTCCCTGGTTTTTGTATGGGATGCTTGTACTCGCTATAGCTAGAAGGCAATCTCGCTATAGCTAGACCATTTCTCGCTATAGCGAACAGGTACATTCGCTATAGCTAGGACATTTCTCGCTATAGTTAGCAGACTTAGAAAATTTTCAGCCCTTCGAAAATTTTTTAGCTTCTTTTTTTTTTTCTGGTTGTTACAGTAGTCACACAAAGTAAGCTAACATATAAGTTTTTTTTCTTTAGCTTGAACCTAGGTAGCTTTTGAGGTAGCTGCATAATGTTTAACAGTTGTTATGCATTATAATTCAATTATATGGTACTTGTTAATGAATTAATAAGTTGAGAAGGTAGCTTTTTGATAACTTAGGTTTGAGGCAATATAGGTTTAAGGTGAAGCTAATCATGTCAAAGGTCAAAAGGAAATCTTAAGCAGGAATATCCATTGAATCTTAAGGAAGTTAGAGGCACAATACATGATGATTGAGAAGGTATCCATTGAATCTTCTATAACTTATTTGCCTTGTAACCAATCACATGGGACATGTTCTACCATTCATTATATTTAGTCTTGATGGTTACTATATTTATGCAAAAAAATTAGTATCTTCCTCTTAAAAAGAAGCAAGTCTCTCTTTCCTTTTATTTTCTCATTTATTTAGATCTAACTTCCCCAAAATCATAGATGGTATTCGTTAATATATTTTATTCTTTTTTATTTATATATGTTCATGCTTGGTTTCTTTTAGAAATTTGTTGGTCTACAGGAAGCTTGTAATACCATCACTAGATATCATCAAAATATACCACAAGAGGCATTAAAGTGCCATTTTAACCAATTTACCACTTTTAGCAGCGAAAATAATTGATATGTAATGCTAAAATAATTCATTAATGGCCAAATAAATCATATGAGCTTGCCAAATGTAATAACCATCCTTAACACATTTTTCAACTATAAATGACACAATTGGAAGCTCAAAAAATTGCTACAAGGCATATTCCACAAAATCACATCATAACACACATCAAACCATATGTTTACATATTTTCTCCTAAGCCAAGTGAGCTCAAACTTGGTTAAATATCCATATGAGTTTACCAACCCTTTCTTCTATTCATAATATATTTAATCACATTAAGAACACCATAATTCATCATGCAAATCTCGAGTTTTGAAGCCATTTCCTTAAAATAGATTTGCTTACCTCGGGTTCCAACGATAGGTTACTAACATAAATTTTTAGAAAATCATAATTAATTCTAGAAAACTTAAAGTCAGGAAAATGTAGCTTCTTGGAAAGCCCTGGATGTCAAACATAGGTTAAAAATAATTCTAGACCATAAAAACATCAACTGAACCATGCATGATAATAGAATAGCACCAAAGATCTAGCCGCCTAAGTTTGTTATCACAAGTTTCTAATATAAATTTCAAAAATTCGTAATGAATTTTAGAAAAATTAAAATCTAGCAAACCATACTATTTTGGAAATTTGTGGATATCTACTTTTGATAAAAATAGTTCTAGATCAAGAAAATGGTAGCTACTATTTGAAAATTGATGGAATAGTATTGCAGGTCTATCTGTGTTACTGGTACTAACTACTAATTTCAAAAATTCATATCTCCCTCAATATAAATCTAAATGAGGTGCTCTCAAGTGCTACAGAAAGCTTATCATTCCTAGTTTATGCCTTAAAATTTCATAAGTATTAGATATCATTTTTCCCTTAGATGATATAGGAGAAGAAATTGACCATATGAATAGTATACATACCAAATCTAAAAATTTTTCCAACTTTGGAAATTCATAATTTATTCTCTAGAGCTCCAAATAATATAATTTTTAGCTCAACAAAAAGCTCTAGATGAGACCCATATTCATGAAAAAATTTGGTTAGTTTTGGGTGTAAGGTGCAAAAGTGACACTTTTAGATGTCATAACTGGTCAAAATAATGTCATATGCTCTCCTACTCCAACCACAATCAATTAGACATGTGTGAATAGTTAAAATTAGCATATAAAGGCTGCCTAAGTGGTCCAAATCTTCATGCATCTCAAAATCACTTCCTAACTTAATCTTACATACAAGTATCCTAAGGCATTTAGATGTCAAACCTTCTCGTACATGCACATATGGTTCCAAAACCCATTTATTCATCATAAATACATAAATTTACATATGTTCAATCAATTACATCATTCATATATCATATGATTATAACTCTTGACATCAAAATGCTTATTTTCTTTCTTCTTTGTCAAATTGTCATACTTCAAGGTCTTTGGCTTCCACTCTTTGGTCCATTTAGCTCATCACATAATTAGACATGTAGAGGGGAAGAGTGAGATTCAAAGAATCTCAATAACTCTTTGCCCTTTCAAACATACATAATGGATGTAATCCAAGTCAAAGAATGCATGCATGTCTCTTAGGCTAGTCATGAACATACTTAAATCATTTTCCATGTTCAAGAAATTCATATACATATAAATATATCATACATAAGCTCTCAAGGATCTTGTTTTTGCCTCACCCATTTTCTTTGGGACTTTTGGATTTACCTTACCTATTTCAAGGGACTTTTGACTAAGCCTCACTCTTCTTGAGACTTTTGGCTTTATCTCACCCAATTCTAAGGACTTTTAGCTCATCCTCACCGTTATTAAGAGACTTTTGGCATCACCATAACTATTTAAGTCAAAACGCATTCATAGAACACATTTTAAAAATATCATAGTACCAGGCATGTGGGAAATCGCTAAAAACATTTCTCATGACATAAACATACATGCACACATCCAAGGACTAAAAAATACCAAAGAATGCATGAGAGAAAGATTAGAGAGTTAACTTGAAGCAAATGCACACACTTTTCTCTTAGGATTCTTCTCCCTTTTCTCGGCCAAGCCTTGCAACTAGGTGGCCCTTAGTTTTCTTAGCCTAGACATATCAAATGAAACATAAATTACTCATAGGAGCAAGCTTAACTTTCTCACAAACTTTATGGAGGCTTGCTTGGTTCTAAGACACACTTATGGTTCCATAAATGACTAAATAAAACAACTATGAAAATTTATGATCTTAGCTCCATTTTCTCCCTCAATCTATGACTCTTAACTCTATTTGGACTCCTTGGAGTCGTCACACATTCATTATAAGGAGCTTAACTATAAGTTGCTTCTTTATGTCTCATTATGGAGCCTACACCTCCATCTCACATTCCATGGCTTCTAAAATTTTTTCAAGGCTTTCTTTGATGTTCTTCCATCATATCTAGTCCCATTCTAATTTTGGAACAAATTAAAACACTTCCTAGGTGCTTGGTATAACCAAGGCCGAGACATGCTCCCTATTTGGAGCCCATGGAGTTTGCTTCACTTTTATGAAGGGGATGGCACTTATGAAGCTTCCTAAAGGTCTAAAGGACTCATACCAAGTCTTACATAAGCTAAAATACCTCTAGGAAAAATCAAACTTAAGCATTTGTCTTAAAACTCCAAGATTCTTAATCTTGAATTTCATTGCTTCCCATTTGATTCCAATAGACTATTCTTAATTCCCACACTCCTAAACACTTGTTTCTTTCTTGCTAAGGTCAGAATTCTTCTCCTCTTAGATGGGCTAGGTCTGGCCAAAAATCACCTAAGAAAGAACAACAAAGAGGAAGCAAGACAAGCTATAATTCTTACCTTACTTGCTAGCTTTCTCAAGGTGCATAACTATGCTTCTAAGAGCCCTTAAAGTTTCTATCCTCTCCTTGCTAAACTAGCCACCAACCATGACCAATTAAGGTATTAAAACCATAGAATAAGAGAAGAGAAGGAGTGGAAGAAGTTTAGAGAAGGAAAGCGAGTGAAAAAGTGTGTATTTTTTTACACTTTCAAGACTTCTTCTTCCTCCCTTAGCTTTCCTTCTTGTGCACCACTCTCAGCCCTCCTTATTTCATTGTGTGAAAAATTTGGTTGGGAGATTAGACTAGACTGGGACCTTTTTATAAGGCCAAGTCCATTTTCATAAGTTTTTAACTTTGCAATTTAGTCCCTTGTTTTAGTTTTTACCGTTTGGATTCATTTCAACTCCTTTTTGAAATTTGTCTTATCTATCATAAAATTTGGGTCCTCTAATTCATAAAATGACATTGATTTCAGCCAATTAGATTTAAAATCATTTCAAACCATTTAGTCAAAGTTTTGGTTAACTGACGGCTAAAATCACTCACCAGATGGGTTTTAACTGTTCCCAGGGTTTCCATGATTTCTAAGGCTTCTAAGAACCTTGAAAAGTTCAAATTTTTTATTTAAAAAGCCTTCCTATGAGTTCTCCAATTTTTCCAAAAATTACAAAATTACCTTAACTTATTTTGGCAAATTTTCTTAGCTCATTTGGCTTTGGTTTTTGGGCATCTTAAGCCTCAAATCCTCATTTTTCATTATTTAAGATTTTATCCTAATTTTACTTAGTCAAAATATACAAAATTCCAAACTATTGTCAAAGTAGGACCACTCATATTCTTTGGTCTCCATCTTTGCTTTCTTGTGAGTTCTCTAGACATGATTAGAAATAATATGGAGGAGAGTGAGATTCTATGAATTGCCATAGCTCATTCACCTTTTAAGCACATTTATAAGGCATATTTTCATGTCAAAGAGAGCAAGTATACATAATAGACATCTAAATATCAAATATAACCATATACATGAAATCATACGAATCCATTAAGGTAAAAATAAGTTGTAGGGACTTTTGGTCTAGTCTCATTCAATTATTTAGGGCTTTTGGTTTGGCCTCACCCATTTTTAGAGACTTCTGACTTAGCCTCACTCATATTGGATACTTTTAGCTCTATCTTACCTATGTTTAGGGACTTTTGGCTTCACCTCACCCAAATTAAAAGACTTTTGGCACAATCTGACCCATCACTAGCCATTCCAAATTTCAAAGGCATTCAAATGTTACATAATTGCATAAAATCATTAACAAATAGCAACATGCATAATTCATAATCCATACACACATAAGCAATCAATGACACTCAAACAACCATATAAGCATATAAGAATAGATAAAGAGCTACCTTTACTCAAAGAAGCACAAAATTCTCCTTGGATTCTTAGTTCCTCCTCTTGGCCTCACATCCACATTTGGGAGAGACTTCACTTGCTTAGCTTAGACACATCGAAAAAGGACTAATATATCAATGGAACCATATTTGAATTCAAATAAGCTTTACATAAGCTAACTTTAGCTTTAGGTTTCCATATGGGTTTATTTAATGGTATAATGAAGCAACCCATATAACATAATATCTTAGCTCCAACCCATTCAAATTCATTAGAGTCATCACAAATTCAATTCAAGGAGTCTAGAACCAAATTATTTTTTTTTATGCATAATGGAACTCTAAACTTTCGTTTTTCAAAATAAAGCTTCTAAATTTAAACCAATAATTTCTTTGGTATTTATAATTCATATTTAGACCATTTTTAACATTAGAATCAAAGAAAACTTTCCCTACATACCTCAAACCATGCTTGGCCAAGATATACTCTAAGTATGGATTCCATAGAGCTTTTGTTTTACCTCTTGGGAAATTGGCACCTAGGTTAAGTCTTTAGCCTCTTCTTAGCTTAATTATACTCTTACATAAATTAAAATATCAATTTAAGGCCTTATACTCCCTACGGTGCAATTAAAACTCTAGATATGGAATCTTGCAACCTATGGCCTTTTAATGGTTTTAATTGGTTCCATATTAATATCTACACTTTAAAACCCTTGTTCCCATTATGATTTCATCAAAAACCAATTCCCTTCATATTCCTCCTAGGTTGGCTAAAATTATGAGGACAAGGAGAAACAAGAAAAAGCTCATTTCATACCATGTGTCATATACCAAATGAAAAGGCTTTCAATGGTGACTAATGTGGTATGTTTGTTTTCCATAAAAGGGCCCTTTCCTCCTAAATTTTAGCTAAGAAGCCTTCCTTTTTGGAAGCCAAAACCATGGAGAAAAAGAGGAGAAAGAATGGAAACTAGGCAATAAAGACATTATAGGCAAATTCCTTGAATTTCTTACCTTAGGTGGCTTTAATCTCCCTTGGCTTTTGGTGTTTCTTGGGATGTCCTTGGGTTTGGTTTGGAGCTAGAAATTTTCTACCAAAAGTGAGGGAGAAGAAGTGAGGTGTGATTTATATAAGGAAGGCCAGAGTTTTATGATTTTTCAATATTCCCATTTTGCCTTTACACGTCCCTTTCTTCGTTTGAACTCATTTCAACTTATTTTTGAGAACTATCTTTTCCATTGTGAAATTTAAGTCCTCTAGTTTATTAAAAATGTTTGGTTTCAAATTTATGAGATTTAAAACAACCTCAAATGATCCAATCAAAACTTCAATAAACTGACGACTTAAATGGCACATCGGAAGGATTCTAACCATTTTGATGGTTTACATGGTTCTTTAGACCTTTCGAAATCCTAGTGAACTCAATTTTATCATTTAAAATTCTCTCTTTTGAGTTTTTGAAAAGTTACCTGAAATTACGATTTTGTCACTAGGCTTTGATTCACTCCGTTTAGGCATTTTGGCTCCGATTTTGGGCTATCCTTAGTTTTTTAATCACTTCTTTAGATTTCTAATTAACATCCTATTCTTAATTAGCCTTACTTTGCTTTGCTTTAGGGCCCTCTTATATCATCATATTGATTTCAGTTTAGTTTCAAAAAAGAAACCAGTTACTACAAACTCAAATGGAGTGTAAACATAAACCACATTGTGCCTTATGAACATGTCCTATTATCATGGCACATGTAGATATACCTTTCTTTTATTTAGTTTCTATTATTGCTTTATACGATTCATCTTGCTATTTGACATAGGAGTAAGGTTGATCTATAAGACAGAATAACAACTCTAAGAAAACCTACATCATGTTTTTTTTTATAGCTTTTTTTATCCTATTCTACTTATTGAGCAACATATTTTAAATCACCTTGCCCAAATAAGCTTTTATCTCCAGGACTACTTACACTTGGTAACACCTGCATTTATATATGTTTTTATATTTATCTTTATATATGCTTTTTATTGTCCATCATCATTACTACCACTACAAGAAAAATAAGAATTAGCGACGGAATCTTCCGTTGCTAAATATGGATAATTCCGTTGCAAATTGGTTAGCGATGGAATTAGCAATGGATTATTTCCGTCGATAATTTTATCGTTGCTAAATAATTAGTGACGAAAATGAAAATTCCGTCGCTGATTTGTGACGAAATAGTCCGTCACTGAATTCCGTCGATAATTTTATCGTTGCTAAATAATTAGTGACGGAAATGAAAATTCCATCACTGATTTGCGACGAAATAGTTCGTCACTGATGTAACACCTTCATTTCTAGCTCATACTCATCATAAATACATGCTCATATACATCTAGGAAGTCTAAGGTGAGGTCTCCCTTCCTTAGATGCTTACACTTTCTTAGAGTTGCAACATGACTAAAAATTCATTTCGGGGTCATGTGGCCCATGTGAGCTCATACTATTCTCCATCATATTCAATTTCATTGTTACAACTCATTTATGTCATAAAAACATGCTTTTAGCCCATGGAAACCAAAAGTTGGTATGAATCATGCATGTTCATTTTCTGCAGACTTGGCCTCATTTCTGGGCAAAGTTTGAAAATTTATAACTAAATCTAGAAAAATTGAAAACATGCACTCTTGGTCATTCTGGAAATCTTAGACTGTCTACTTCATGGGAAAAATATATTCAAGTCATAAAATCCCACACCTAATGCGTTTGACACGCGAAACCATCTGGAGGTCGGAGGGGTTTTGTTACTTTCACAGTTTACTGATATGAACTTCAAAAATATCTAACTAATTCCACAAAAATCCAATGCTTTCAAATGATACCACTATGGAAAGATGTAGATGTTAAATAGAGAGGAAAAATATTTCTATATCAGTTCATGAAGCCAAATTTCCGAAAACTGATGAAACAGTACTTCGGGTCTGGCAAGGTGACTGATGCTGTGCAGGAACTTCGAAATTGCATATCTTCCTCTCTAGACCTCCAAATGATGTTCTTCCAGTTCCTATAAGTCACTGTGACTATCTAGTTCCTTCCTATAAAATTTCGTAGCCATTGAACTACGTTTTCCCCTCGGATGACACAATTCTCTAACTGACCAAATGAACAGTGCATATACAAATCCGAATTTCTGATACCAACTTTGAAAAATCATAGAAAATTCCATAGACCTCAAAATGACTTGATCTTTAGTTTCCCAAAAATCTCTAGACAAGATCTAGTCACATACCAAATTTTAAGGCAAGAAGAGGTCATTTGGTCAGACTTGGACATCATGAGCAAAAGGACAATTTTCATGTGTTAAATGAGGCTTCATGGGTTCAAATTTGCCTCTTCTACCTCTAAAGCCCTATGAGCACGTGGGAATGCATCCACATAGGCTATTAATCATGACTCAAGTGTCTAACAAGCCAGATTTTCAAAACTCACTCTCCCACACCAACACATACACTCATGGGAGAATGCTAGAATCATGCTTTTCATACAAGCTTGCTACATCATTCAAAATGGTGCTCATTATCATACATATATGGTAAATACATTCATTTACAAAGATTCATAGATGCTACATCATGTACATCATTAATTTACACTTCTTGACTTAACTACAAAATAAATACAAAAGGCTCTTTTACACTCTCTTTATTGAATTCTCTAGCTTCAAGCTTAGTGGCTCCCATCTCTTGCCTCACTTGGTCCACCTAGCATGTTGGGATGGTGGAGAGGGGGAGTGAGATTCAAAGAATCTCAATAGCTCATCTCTCATTTAAACATACACACAAAGCATGCAAACAAGTCTCACAATGTATGCATGAGCATATTAGCATGTGAAATCATAAGAAAAGCATTTGCAACATTTGAGTTGGCCATACATAAGAAAAGCATTTTCAACATGTGAGTAGGCCATACATAACGTATAAAAGCTTGCCAAGTAAATGGATTAGCCTTACCCACTCACTTGTGGATTTTGGACTTGCCTCACCCATTCTCTAAGAGGTTCTTAGACTCAACCCTTACTCTTTGGGAGTCAACCTCACTTTTGGGAGACTCTTTACTTTGTCTCAACAACTTGAGGGTTTTTGGCTCATCCTCACCATGGCTAGAGGGTTGTTGGCTTTTCCATACTCAAACAAACCCAAACAATCACATAAAAAATCATTGAAATATATGAAGCATCATCATGCTAGCATACTTCTCATGGTTCAAAACATACATACACACAAGCAAGACAAGGTAAGCACACATCCTATGCATGAGAGAAGGTGGAGAGCGCTACCTTGTTGGTTAATCTCAAATTTTCCCTTTCAATTTGTCTCCTCCTTTGTTGCTTTCATAATCACCACTAGATGGGAGTGCTTCTCTTGAGCCTAGGCACACAAGAAGCATAGAATTATTCTCTTAACACTTGATTCATAAAGCTAGGGATTTCTTCCTAGCAAACCCTACCAAGCATGTAAGAGCTAGAGGTTCTTTCTCTCACTAGAAATTCATCAACTCTCCTTCCTCTCTCAAGCTCTCAAAAAGGAAGCAAAGAAGGAGTAAGCATATGTGAGTCTTGGTCTTCTTCAAAAGGGGTTTTCTACTCTCCCTCCTCTGAACTAAGCTCAAAACATGGCTACTTTAACTACTAAAATCGTAGGAAGAGAGGGTAAGGGGAGAAGAACAACATACTAAGAGAAAAGCTATGGAAATCTTACCTTTCTTGTTCTTCCTTCCTCCTCTAGGCTTCTCTCTCTCTCCTCCACCCTTTTCTCTGTCTTAGAGGGAGTTTGAGTCGGTTACAGAGTGAAAGGAAGAGTTGGGACGATTTAAAAAGCTAAATTCTCTTTTTTCACGCTTTTCTGGACTAACCCTCTCTATAGCGAGCCATAACCCTCGCTACGGCGAGCTTGTATCAGTCCCACACCCCTGCCTTCGTTATAGCGCACGCTACGGCGAACTACGCTCTGGTTTTTGTATGGGATGCCCGCACTCGCTATAGCTAGAAGCATTTTCGCTATAGCTAGAAGCATTTTCGCTATAGCGAGAAGGCACTCTCTCTATAGCTAGACCATTTCTTGTTATAGCGAACAGGTACATTCACTATAGCTAGGCTGTAGCTAGCAGACTTAGAAAATTTTCAGTCCCTCGAAAATTTTTCAGCTTTTTCTCTTCTTCTTTTCTTCTTCTCCTTTTCCTCTTTTTCTAGTTGTTACAACTGATCCAAATTCCGTCACTAATTATGGGTATAACTTATTCCAAATTAGCAATGGTCTAGTGACAGATCAGCAACGGAATATTAGCGACGGATCAGCAACGGAATATTCCATCACTAATTAACGACAAATTAGTGACTCCGTCACTAATTTGTGACGGATCAGTGACGAAAAATTCTATCACTAATTTGTGACGGATCAGTGACGGAAAATTCTATCACTAATTTGTGACGGATTAGTGATGAAATATTCCATCACTGATTATTTTGACACTAATTTGGCCCAAATTAGTGACAGAATAACGACAAAAATGCGCTGCTTATTTAATTTTTTTATTATATTGTATTTTTTTTAATACAGCGTCAATATTACTTGTGCTACCCATCCAACAAAATAAAATAACATAATAGTATTCAATAAAAATAATAGATAGATTAAAATGATCCTCAGTTAAACGTTTATAAAACAAATTATAACTATCTTTAACTTAAAATACATAACTTAAAATGCCATAAAAAAATAAAATCACTTCTATAAAATGGGACAATCATCAGGGCCTGTCTTCTCAACTGCTGATTCTTCCGGTACAGGATCTGATGGGGCACGAGATAAACGCAATTCAAGTTCTTGCAACCTATTAAGTGTTTGCTGATGTTGGTCTAACATAGATAAGATTTGTTGATTCTGCTCTCTAAGCTCTTGGTTCTCCTGTCTCAAAGGTGTTGTCTCTGTGGCAATCCTCCTACGTAATTTCTCTTCAAAATTTGAATGGAGTCCTGAGTTATTAATGGAAGAAAAGGTCCCACGAGAACAAACAGTATCAACATCATGAGCTACAGATCCTACTCCAAAAATACGACCCTTCTTATTCTTGCCACCTATAGCCTCTAACCATAAGGCAACTTCTTCATCATCATCATCTATATCATTTGATGTTATGCCTGGTGAGTCATGAGTAGAAGTTCTGGCATTCTTAAGCCTTAAATAATCAGCTTGTTAATAGAATCAAAGAAAGAAAATTTTAAAATAAAGAAAATAGTGACAATTCATCCAGAAGCAAAAGTATGCACATGTTTAAGTATATTTTATGTCATAAAGTATCAACATGATGTGTAATCATATAAGAAAGACTAAGTATCTTGAAACTATAAATATATTAAGCCATCCTAATCAAAGGTATCAAATATTGAAATTACATAATTAGGTATATGAAAAGAATATGCAATGATATTGCTATCAACAAAGTAATAAAATAAGTAAAAGACACTAAATAGAAGATCAAATAATTGTAGTGACAATGTAAAAAGATGAAGACTAACACTACAACTAGTTGGATCTTCAGCTATCAGCACAAGTTCAATGATAGTCAAAACCAAAAATCAAGATTCACATTAAAGCTAGTCAGTCCTTTGACCATCAGCACAAATCCAATGACAATCAAACACAAAGAATAACAACTTATACTATAACTAGTCAGGTTTTTTGCCGTTAACACAAGTATAGTGACAATCAAAACAAAAAATAAAAACTGACACTACAGGTAGTTAGATCTCTGGTCATCAATACAAGTTCAGTGATAATCAAAATAAAAAAGAACACTACCACTATTCAAGCCTTTGGTCATCAACACAAGTTCAGTGATAATCAAAACCAAAAATAAAGACTAACACTACAGCTATTCAGGCCTTTGGCCGTTAATATAAGTTTAGTTATAATCAAAACTAAAAATAAATATTCACACTATAGTTAGTTAGGCCTCCAGCTATCAGTACAAGCCTAATTACATTAAAAAAAAATAAGACTAACATTAAAGGTAGTTAAGCCTTTGGCCATTAACACAAATCCAATGACAATCAAAATAAAAAATAAAGAGACACTGTAGCTAGTCAAGCCTGTGGCCATCAGTACAAGTCCAATTATAGTCAGAACAAAAAATAAAGACTTGCACTAAAGCTAATCAGGCCTTCAGCCATCAACACAAGTCCAATGATAATCAAAACAAAAAATACACACTATAGCTAGCCAGACCTCTGACCATTAGGACACGTCTAATTATAATCAAACCAAAAATAAAAACCTATTACTACTACTAGTCAGGCATCTAACCATCAGCACAAATTTAGTTATAATTAAAGGAAAAAATCAAGATGCACACTAAAGCTAGCCAAGCCTCCGGTTATCAGCACAAGTCCAATGTCAATTAAAACAAAAAATGAAGACACACTACAATTAGTTAGACCGCTCACCACTAGCACAAGTCCAATTATAATCAAAACTTAAAATAAAGACTCACACTACTACTAGTCAGGCCTCTGGCCGTTAGTACAAGTCCAGTTATAATCAAAATAAAAAAAAATTAAGACCCATATTATAGCTAGTAAGGCCTCTGGCCATTAACACAATTTTAGAGAGAAAGGAAAAGATAAACATATACATACATAAACTTCAGCTGTCCTATGGTCCACAAATTGACCAGTTGCCTCGTCATAGTGCGTGTGCTCGAACAATTCAAACATTGTAGGTGGCCTTCCAAGCACTAAAGTCTGCAATTATTTATTTATATTAGTTATTTCATGCATTAAATAAACAATGATTACATTTGAATTTAAATGGTTACCAGCCTCCTCTTATGTTCAGTTGAAGGAATGCTACCCCCTTTATGTTGCATGCTTCCCGTGGTATATGCTCGATTGTTTTTAGTTGTCTGGCATACAGCCTTATATTCTTCTGACTCCCAATAGTGCTTTAATTAGACCATTACATTATCTGGGATCCAATTAGGTGTGACCCCCTTTTCCAAGTCTAGTCGAACTCTATGCATTGCATTTCGCAAGATGTCCCCACACTTTTTGTTCCAATTACGTCTAATAACTTGGTCATATTGTGGTAGCCATTATACTTTTTCTACATAAGCACCAGAAAATTCAAAATTGAGACAAATTGAGGGAAAAAGAAATCAACACATGATAAATATATAATGATGGAATAAGATATATATCGCCCATTCATTAAACCATAGTTGTCTGACTTCAGGAGGTGTTACTTTCTAACTATAACATGGATGTTCAAATTTTGCTCGGATTACAGGGAGAATATCACGAACAACAGCAACAACAGGATTAAATCTAATCATTTAACATCAATGATTAAAAATATTATAATGGCATTAAGTTGTTAAATGAATAACAAATAAAACAATATAAATTTGATAACTTACGTATGCTTGTCAGGATATAACCATGTTCGACCATCTGTGGGGTCACGGCCAAAAGGTTGGATTGGTGACATTGGTGTAGAACTAGTGGAAGGCCTGAGGAGTGGGATGTGAGTACTAAGAGTCAGGGGATGGTACAGGAGGAGATGATATAGGTTATGCTGAGGGTCTCCTAGATAATTTGGGTATGGTTGGAGCTGATGCAGGTGTAGTGGAAGTGTCTAGCGCTATAGGAGCTAGAGTAGGTGCTGAAGTTCAAGGACAATAAGATGATTGAGGGTGCAGAGGTGGCGGTGTAGAGGTACTCCATCGAGGACGACCTTGTCTAGAACCACGACCTGACATCTACATATATAATAGCGAACTTAAGTCAGTATAAGTTGATAAAAAATTAAATAGAATGAAAAATAAATAAATTCACACTTAAAACAAGAAAATATATTATAAAAAACTCAAACTCAAAATTAAATAAAACCCAACCCTAATCTATGCATCATTATTGTAACACCATAACTTCTAACTCATTTGATGCCATTTATGAGCTTTGTATTATCAATCCCACAAGATCATATGAAAAGGGGATGAAAATAATAACTTTTTTCGTGTTGCGCTATGTCAAAAAAGTTTAATTTGGTGTCACATGGACTGTGTGAGCTCATACTATACTTTTTCATATTTAATTTCATTATTATAACTCATTTGTATCACAAAAACATGCCTACAACCCATGGAAACCGAAATGGAGCTCAAAATAAACAAGCACATTTTCTGCCAGATTTGCTCCATTTTCTGACCCAACTTTGGAAAATCATAACTAAATCTAGAAAATTCTAAATCAATCTTTGTCATTATGGAAACCTTAGGATGTCTACTTCATACTAAAAATACGCCTAGGTCATAAAATTCATCACACATGACATTTGACATCCAAAAATCTACAAAGTCGCTGGCTGCCTGGGTTGTTGTTCAGTTTACTGATACAAATTTCTGAAATTCATAAATAATTCTATAAAAATCAAAATCACACACATTTGGTCATTCTGGAAAGCTACAAATGTTAAATTGATAGTAAAAATAATTCTAGAATGAAACAGATATGTTTAGTTAGCTGGACCCTATGGAACAGTAACCGGACTCATGGGGCGCTACTGATACTGACAGTTAACTTCAAACATACATAACTCACTGTTCAGACCTTCAAATGAGGTGATCTTGGTGGCCACAGAAAGCTTATAAACTCTAATTTATGAGTGTAAAATTTCATAAGAATTGGACACTATTTGGCCATTGGGTGACACAGAATTCAAAACTGCCAGTATGAACAGTACCCATAACAAAATCCATGAAAAATCCCAACTTTGAAAATTCATCAAATATTCTCTAGGTCTCCGAAAATTATGATCTTTAGCTTTCCAAAAAGCCCTTAATGAGACCTAATTGCATTCCAAGTTTCAGGACAAGACTAACTCATTTGGCTAAAAAATGGCATAGGGTTCCATTATGGTCAATTTTGGCTCCATATTGAGTACCAAAATTGCCAAATGGATTTCTCTTGGTCTTGGCACCTTTTGGGCAAGTTTAAAAGTATATTTAAGACTTGTGTGAGCTGCCCAAATGGTCCCAAACCTCATACATCTCATTTTGGCCATTCAACCCACATTTATACACATATTCATCAAACTTTATATTCTCATACCATAGCCTTAGATACTCAAAACATGGGCTAGTGGTCATATATCATAATCATACATCTAAACATCACATAATAGGGTGTTTACACATGTCTCAATGTTCATAGTACATATACAACCTCATATACATGATGAACCATCATTATGATTCCAAAATAAACAAAACAAGGCATAAGCTTATCAATCTCTCTTCTTCATTGTTGTTGGCTCCCTTCACCGTAATTGCTTGGTTCACCTAGCATGTTAGGTCATTGGAGAGGAGGGGATGAGATTCAAAGAATCCCAATAGCTCATCTCCCATTCAATCACACATAATATGTACAAAGCAAGATTTTCAAATGCATGTATGGAAAAATGGAAGTCATGGACATTTTCAAAGCAACCTTGGCATGTGAATCAATCATACAAGACATTCAAGAGTTCCCCAAGTGTTTGGATTGGCCTCACACTTCTCCTCATGGATTTTGGACTTGCCTCACCCATTCTTTAAGAGCTTTGGACTCAACCATACTCTTGGGAGCCCACTTTACTTTTGGGAGACTCTTTGCTATGTCTCAACTAAGCTCAAGGGTTCTTGACTCATCCTCACCAAAGGAAAGAGTTCTTGGCCTCTCCCCACTCAAGCAAACTCATACAAACATCATAGATTCATTTAAAACATAACATGGCATCAAGGATCATGGAATATAAAGGCATGCTAGCATATTTTTCTTAGCTTGAAAATACACATACACACATTCTAAAACAAGCTAAAGACACATCCATGCATGAAAGAAGGTGGAAAGAGCTACCTTATACAAATCTACACACTTTTCTCCTTGAATTTTCCTTCTTTGCCTTGGCTATACACCCATAATTTGGTGGAGATGGTTTCTCTTGGCCTAGATACAATTTATGAGACCCAATTAGGTCTATGAAACATATTCTAAGGCTACATCACTTGATAAAACACTAGATTGCTCTATAGGCTCCATTATGGTCCCTAATCACACCTAATGAAGCAACACCCATCAAATGACTTCTAGGCCTCATTCTTTCTTTTCAGTTATGATTCTTGACTCCTTTTAAACCTCTTAGAGTCATCACATCATTAAAACAAAGGGCCTAGCATCATGTTGCTTCTTTAGGTCCTAATATGGAACCTATGGCACCAATTCACTTCCTTTGAGTTCTAAATTTTTTCCAAGGCCTCTCCTCATCTTCACTCCTCACATATGACTCAAGAGTGGCCTTAGAAAAATTTAAAACTCTCCTTAACTATAGGAACTTGCCTAGGCCTAGACTATGGGGGGAAGAAGAGTTCATGGCCTTCTTGATTTTTCCTTGATGGGAGACATACTTGGGAGGCTTCCTAGAGGTCTTAGGAGCTCAATCAAATACTCACACATGCAAGGAAACTCATATATCAAATCATTTTTTGCAAAGTGTTTAAGAGTTTTACACTTTTCTAGCTTAGAGTTCATTAATTTTTCTTACAATTTCTTTACTTTCTTGGATGGGAGGTGCATGTGGGAAGCTCTCTAGGGGCCTTAGGAGCATGTTTAAACATTTAATTAAGCCAAAGAACATTCATATAAAATCATATTTGCAAGGGAGCATTTGGATCCCTAATAGTTCTATCTTGTCTCCTAATGCTCCTTTCTTGATTCTATTGGTTCCTTCTTAATCCTTGCCATCTAAAACCTCTAATCCCTCCGCAAATTAGACAGAAATCAGCCCATAAGACTTGGGCTCATGGTGGTCAAATTCATGCAAGAGGAAGGGGGAGAGAGAAACTACCAAAGAATGGAAGTTTTACCTTGTTTTCTTGCTTCCTTTTGGTTGCTTTTCACTTGGCTAGTCTCCCCTCACCAAATTCAAAAATTCCACCTCTGTTCTGCCTTTTCTTGGCTTTTTTCTCCCTCCAAGAGTGCTCCTTCTTGTGCGCCCAAGAGAACTGATTCTCCTCTCTATTTTGGGCAGAAGAAAGACGGTGAAAAATAAGGGCAAGGGAGGGCGTAAGAAAGAGAGTGTATTAAAAGCAAAAGAATTCCAAAAATTTCCATTTTGTCCCTCGTTTTTGGCATTTTCGTTTCTAATCCGTTTTAGCTCCTTTTTTAGAATCATCTTTTCTATCATAAAATTTAGATCCTCAATCTTATAAAATGCCTTTGGAATCACTCAATTTGGAACTAAAACCTTCCCGAACGATTCGGTCAAAGTTCGGGTCACTGCCATTGGAAAACATATACCAGAGGGGCTTCTGTAACACCTTCACTACTAGCTCATAACCATCATGCCTTACATGCTCATATGAGGTATGGGAAGAATAAGAAGAGATCATCCTCCTTGGGTCCATATTGTTTCTCATATGGCATCATGCATGGTTAGAAATTTACTTTAGTGTCACATGGACCGTGTGAGCTCATTCTATGCATCCTCATATTTAATTAAACCATTTCAACTCATTTCAATCCCAAAAATATGCTTTAAACCCATGGAAAGCAAAATGGGATATGAGACATGTAGATTCATTTTCGACCATACTTGGCCTCAATTCTGGGCAAAGTTTGGAAATTCACCACTAAATCCAGAAAAATCAAAAACATGTGATCTCCATCATTCTGGAAAGCTTAGGACGTCTACTTCATGCTAAAAATATATTCAAGTCATAACATCCCACACACAGGATGTTTGACATGCAAAATCATCTGGAGGTCGGAGCAGGCGCTGCTACTGTCACAGTTTACTGATATGAACTTCAAAAATGTCTAACTAATTCCAAAAATATCCACTGCATGAAAATGATACCACTATGGAAAGGTGTGGATGTTAAATAGAGAGAAAATATTTCTCCAGATCAGTTAATCACGCCAAACTCCTGGAAATCGATGGAACAATACCTCGGGTCACGCAAGATGACTGATTCTGCGCAGGAACTTCGAAAATGCATATCTTCCTCTCTAGACCTCCAAATGAGGTGCTTCTAGTTGCTACAGGTCACTGTGAATGTCTAGTTTCTACCTGTAAAATTTTATAGCCATTATATCATGTTTGCCCTTCATATGACACGATTTCAAAACTAACCAAATGAACAGTGTTTATAGAAGTCCAAATTTCTGATACCAACTTTGAAAAATCATATAAAATTCTACAGACCTCCAAATGACTTGATCTTTAGCTTCCCAAAAAGCTCTAGACAAGATCTAGTCACATGCCAAATTTCAAGGCAAGGAGAGGTCATTTCGTCAGAATTGGATATCATGGGCAAAGGGACCAATTTCTTGTGTTAAAAGGGGGCTATTAAGGTCCAACTTGGCTTCTCCTACCTCTAAGGCTCTATGAGCACATGAGAAAGCATCAATATAGGTTATCAAACATGACTCAAGTGTCTAACAACTCATATTTACAAAACTCACTCTCCCACACCAACACATACACCCATATGTATAATGACAAAATCTTACTATTCATACCGAAAGCTTGCTACATCCTTCAAGATAGTTCTAATTCTCATACATTCATGATAAATACATTCATTTACAAGTATTCATATGTGCTACATCATGTACATCATTAGATTACATCTCTTTACATTTCTTAACTTAACTATAAAATGGTGACCACATAACTCTTTTATAACTCCTTGGCCAATCCTCTAGCTTTAAGCTTGGTGGCTCCCATCTCTTGCCTCACTTGGTCCACCTAGTATGTTTGGATGGTGGAGAGGGGAAGTGAGATTCAAAGAATCTCAATAGCTCATCTCTCATTCAATCATACACACAAAGCATGCAAACAAGTCTCACAATGTATGCATGGGCATGTTAGCATATGAAATCATAAGAAAAGCATTTGCAACATTTGAGTTGGCCATACATAAAAGTATTTTCAACATGTGAGTAGGCCATACATAACATATAAAAGCTTGCCAAGTAAATGGATTAGCCTCACCCGCTCACTTGTAGATTTTGGACTTGCCTCACCCATTCTCTAAGAGGTTCTTAGACTCAACCCTTACTCTTTAGGAGTCAACCTCACTTTTGGGAGACTCTTTACTTTGTCTCAACCAACTTAAGGGTTTTTGGCTCATTCTCACCATGGCTAGAGGGTTGTTGGCTTTTCCATACTTAAGCAAACCCAAACAATCACATAAAATATCATGGAAATACATGAGGCATCATCATGCTAGCATACTTTTCATGGTTCAAAACATACATACACACAAGCAAAACAATGTAAGCACACATCTTGTGCATGAGAGAAGGTGGAGAGAGCTACCTTATTAGTTATTCACAAACTTTCCCTTTCAATTTGTCTCCTCCCTTGTTGGTTTCACAATCACCTTTAGATGGGAGTGCTTCTCTTGAGCCTAACCACACAAGAAGCATGAAATTATTCTCTTAACACTTTATTCATAAAGCTAGGGATTTCTTTTTAGCAACCCAACTAAGCATATGAAGCTAGGGGTTTCTTTCTCTCACTAGAAATTCACTACTATCCTTCCTCTCTCATGCTCTCAAGAAAGGAAATCAAGGAAGAGAGGCTACATGACTTCTAACCTCCCTCAAGAATGGTTTTCCACTCTCCCTCTTCTGAACCAAGCTCAAAACCTGACTACTTCAATAATCAAAACCATAGGAAGAGATGGCAAAGAGAGAAGAACAATATTCTAAGGAGAGAAACCATGTAAATCTTACCTTTTCTTGTTCTTCCTTCCTCCTCTAGGTTTCTCTCTCTCTCCTCCTCCCTTTTCTCTATCTTAGAGGGAGCTTAAGTCATTTACAAAGTAAAAGAAGGAGTTGGGATGTTTTAAAAAATCAAATTCTCTTTTTTCATGCCTTTTCAAACTAACCCTCGCTACGGCGAGCTCGTATTAGTCCCAGACCCCTACCTTCACTACAGCGTGCGCTATGGCGAGCAATGCCCTAGTTTTTGTATAAGGTGCTCGAACTCATTATAGCTAGAAGCATTCTCACTATAGCTAGAAGGCACTCTCACTATAGCTAGACCATTTCTCGCTATAGCGAATAGGTACATTCGCTATAGCTAGGCTGTAGCTAGCAGACTTAGAAAATTTTTAGCCCTTTGAAAATTTTCAGCTTTCTTTTCCTTTTTTTTTTTTTCCTTTTCTTCTTCTTCTTCTTTTTCCTGGTTGTTACATTCCACCCTCCTTATAAAAATTTCGTCCTCGAAATTTAAACAACATACCTCATAGGAAGAGTTCTGGATATTTCTTCCTCATATCATCTTCTAATTCCCAAGTGGCTTCTTCGGGAGATAATCCCTTCCAAACCATTTTCACTAGCGGTATCGTCTTGTTCCGTAACTGCTTGAATCTAACATCCACGATCCGATCTGGTGATACTATATATGATAGATCCTCCTGTAACTGCACATTCTCATATTCTATGACATGTGAGGGGTCGGGCTGGTATTTTTTCAATTGGGAAACATGGAAAACGTTATGGACTTGGCTTATATTCAAAGGAAGAGCTAGTTTATATGCCACAGGTCCTACTTTATCAAGAATCTGGAAAGGACCTATGTACTTTGGACTGAGTTTTTTACTCTTAATGGACCGACCTATACCTGTGAATGGAGACACCTTAATGAAGACATAGTCTCCAATGTCAAACTCTAACGGCCGCCTACGCTTATCTGCATAACTTTTCTGTCTACTCTGGGCCGTCAGAAGTTTCTTTCTGATAGTTTCTATCTATCTAGAGGTCTGGTCCACTAATTCTGGGCCTATAAGGCTCCGCTCTCCTAGCTCAACCCAACACATTGGGGACCTACACTTCCTCCCATACAATGCCTTATACGGTGCCATCTGTATACTGGCATGATAACTATTATTGTAGGTAAACTCTACTAGAGGCAAGTATGTATCCCAGTTCCTTTTCATTTCTAACACACATGCCCTCAACATGTCCTCTAGGGTTTGGATGGTTCTCTCTGTCTGTCCATCCGTCTGAGGGTGGTAGGCTGTGCTGAATCTAAGTCAGGTGCCTAGAGCATTCTGTAATGATCTCCAGAAATTCGATGTGAATCTAGGATCTCTATCTGATACTATACTCCTAGGCACACCATGCAGTCTAACTATCTCCCTGATGTACAGCTGGGCTAACTTATCTAGGGCATAAGTGGCTTTCATAGGTAGAAAATGTGCTGACTTTGTTAACCTATCCACTATTACCCATATTGCATCATAGCTCGACGATGTCCTGGGTAAACCCATGACAAAATCTATAGCTATGCTATCCCATTTCCACTCCAGGATATCTAAAGGCTAAAGTAACCCAGTTGGTTTCTGATGTTCTATTTTTACTCTCTGACATATCAAATATCAGGAGACATACTCTGCTATGTCTATTTTCATCCCGGGCCACTAGAACATTTTCTTCAAATCCTGGTACATTTTATTACTGCCCAGATGGATGGTGTATATACTCTTATGTGCCTCATCTAGTATCTTTTCTTTGATCTCAGTGTTCCTAGGCACATACAGCCTATCCTTGTACCTCACTATATCATCCTCAGACAAATTGAACTCCTAGACACTACCTTGGGTTATCTGAGCTCTAATCTTTCTTACATGGTCGTCTGCTTGCTGGACTTCTCTTATCTGATCCCTCAAGTCATTTCCTATTCGGGTCTCACTCATTAATAATTTTCCCGAACACACCTCGCAGGAGAGACTCATGTCTCTGAATCTCTCAATCAATTCCTGCTCTCGGATCATCATACAGGCCATGTGTATGGATTTTCTACTTAGGGCATCAGCTACCACATTAGCCTTACCAGATGGTATTTCAATGTGAACTCATAATCTTTCAGAAATTCTAACCATCTTTGTTGGCTCATATTTAGCTCTTTCTGTTCAAATAAATACTTAAAACTCTTGTGGTCGCTGTAAATTTCTATTGCCGCCCCATATAAGTAATGTCTCCATATTTTCAGAGCAAATACCACTGCGGCTAACTCTAAGTCGTGTGTGGGGTAGTTTTCCTCATGAGATTTCAACTGTCTAGAAGCATAAGCTACCACTCGGCCTTTCTGTATAAGCACACATCCTAACCCTTTCTTAGAGGCATCACTGTACACTACAAAAGTTTCTTTAGGGTCAAGGAGTACTAGAACTGGAGCCATGGTCAACTTGTGCTTCAACTCTTGAAAACTACTCTCATATTTCTCATTCCATACAAACAGCACATTCTTCCTAGTAAGCCAGGTCAGTGGCATCGCTATTTGAGAAAAGCCCTGAATGAACCTCCTATAATACCCTACTAAACCTAGAAAGCTCCTGATCTCTGTCACTGTTCTAGGTCTCTCCCACTGTAATACTGCCTCTACCTTATGGGGATCTACTGCAACCCCTGCCTGGGAGATCACATGACCAAGAAACTGAACCTCAGTGAGCCAGAAATCACATTTACTAAGTTTAGCATACAATTGTTTCTCTTTCAAGGTCTCAAAGGCTAATCTCAGGTGTTGCTCATGTTCCTCTCTACTTTTCGAGTAAATGAGGATGTTATCTATGAAAACTACTACGAACTTGTCTAGATATGGCCTGAAAACTCTATTCATGTAATCCATAAAAACTGCGGGTGCATTCGTCAACCCGAAAGGCATAACTAAGAATTCATAATGCCTATATCTGGTTCTAAATGTTGTCTTGGGAATATCATCTGCCTTTATCCTGAGCTGATGATATCCCGACCTGAGGTTTATCTTAGAAAATACTAACACTCCTACTAACTGATCTAGGAGGTCATCTATGCGAGGGAGAGGGTACTTATTCTTAACGTTGATTTTATTGAGTTCCCGGTAGTCTATACATAGCCTAAGGCTTCCGTACTGGGGCTCCCCACGGTGAGACACTGGGTCTGATGAAACCCTTCTCTAACAGCTCTTCTATCTGTTTCTTAAGCTCTGCTAGCTCAGTGGGAGCCATCCTATATGGGGCCTTAGACACAAGACCCGCCCCAGGTATAATGGCTATAGGAAACTCAACCTCTCTCTCTGAGGGCAGTCCACTAATCTCTTTAGGGAACACCTCTGGGAACTCTCTCATTACTGGGATCTCATTTATACCCTCTTTTACCTCAGCCTGGATTGAAAAGAAAACCAAATACCCCTGACAACCATGCCCTAGAGATCTCTCAGCCTGGGAAGTGGTCATAACAGATAACTCAGCCCTAGTACTAGGCACAGTCCCATACTCAAGTAAAGTAATACACCTGTGGCTACAATCTAGTGTGGCATTATTTACAGACATCCAGTTCATACCAATGATCACATCAATATCAATGAGGGGAATACAAATCAAATCAAAGGTGGTCAGGCAATAATTAAATTGGATCACACAATTCAAGCAAGCATGGGAAGTGATGGCTCGGTTCCCAGTGGGGGTGGATACATGTAACTCATATGGCAATGTATGCATACTCAGACCCAATCTCTTAACACAGTCATATGATATAAAAGAGTGGCTAGCGCTCAAATCAAATAAGGCAGTTACAGAAAACTCATTTATCTTAATAGTACCTTGAATCAGACTCAGAGACTGGCTAGCCTCCTGCTGTGATAGGGTGAAGACTCTACCCTGGGTCTGTGGTCTGGGAGGAGGAGCCATCTCCCTCGGCTGTGTGATCTGTAGAGGGGCTGGTGGAGAAGCTTGGGTGCAATCTCTGGCTATATGCCCCGACCTGCCACATTTATAGCACACGTTTTGCCCTGCATAACATGGTCTGGTACCGTGATTCCTGCCACACTGGGGACATATGATAGGTAGAGCACCACCTTTACTAGACTGAGTCCTCCTTTTCTTGCCCCTTTGGTTCCACTGACTCTTTCCGCCTCTACGGCTCTCCACTGCAGGCTAGGAACCATCTCTAGATCTCTTGGGCTCAGGGAGGGAAAGAAGTGGTCTGGCGCTGGAGGTAGGCTGCATCATCCTGAGATTCCTTTCCGTCACTCTACATACTTCTACAAGGGTATTGAAGTGCCTAATTCTCTGTGGCACTACCTTGTCTCAGATCTCAGGGAGTAAGCCCTTCTCTAACCTATCTGCCCTCCATTTCTCATCATCATGTCTCTGTAGGTATGAGGAATATCTAGAGAGCTTAATAAACTTTGCTACATATTGATCCATGGACATCCCCAGAATTTGTCTCAATAAGATAAATTCTGACTCCTTCTCATCTATGATGGAATCGAGGAAATACTTCTCGTGGAATGCCTCGAGGAATGCCTCCCAGGTGATCGGGGCGTTCCTCGCTTTCAGAATAGGCTCAGTGCCCTTCCAACAGTAAATTGCTTCTTTCTATAACTGGAATGCTGCCATCTTGGCTTTTTGCTCAGACGTGCACTCTATCACCTCAAAGATCTGCTCTAGCTCCATAATCCAGGCCTCAACTTTATCTGCGTTCATCTCACCATCAAAGGTGGGAGGCCTGAATTTTCTGAACTGCATGATCACTTTTCTGATCAAGGTTTGCTGCTCAGCAGGAGGCGTCTGAGCTGGTGGAATCGGGCAACAGCCTGCATGTGTGGCTGCGCATCTGTAGGAGTCGCCCCTGAGTGCTCGGGACGATCTAAGTGTGGAGGTGGCTGAGGAGGAGGAGGTGTAGGGCCTTGGCTATCTCTCTCAGTAAGTCGTTCTTGTAACTGCATGATAACAACTTGCTGCTGATCCAGGCGAGCCACGATACTCTGTAAGGCTCCAGAACTGGATCATGAATGAAAATTTTTAAATGCTTTTAAATATTAAATACAGTGATTTATAACTGAAATAAGAAATTAAATTACTTCGGACAGCAAAGTGATGAATAAACAGTGGCAAAATTACTTATAATTACTTCAGCAATACTTAATAGAACACAAGCCAAATTCAGCACCTTAATTCAAATTAAAAACACAATGATAATAATATAGATAATGCATATAAAATTTAATTCAAGAAGGGAAAATGAACATTTAAAATTATCGTCGTTCAGCTATTGGAATTTACGTACAATTCCTTCACAAAGGCAAAAATTTGTTACTGTAATGATTTTTATACACTTATCACAAAATGTATTATTTTTTATGCTAATCAACAATGTTTATAAAAATATTAAATTATTATATGAACCAAGCAGAAGAGAATAGCAATAGCGATATAAAGATCACATCAGTCAATACAAATTACTGAATAAGCTTCAACCTAAGCAGCTAAATCTGAATATATAAAGATTATGATTTATATTTCAACTGAGCGATGTATCTATAGTGACTAAAAGAACATCAAAGTTTCTATCATAGAAGTCAAATGGGTAAGTGTCATCGTAAAATTTTCTTGAGCCGACAATATGGGTTGCAGAGAAATCAAGAACAAGACACAAGAAAGTTCAAAAACTCGAAGCAGATTGGAGTTAGAATAGCGGCTTTAGTGAGGCTTAAGAATTTACCTTTCCTTTATTTTCTGGCAAACCAAGCAAAGGGAAAGTATCAGGTTGCAAGAGTTCCTATTGGTGACGAATCCAGTCAATGATCATTAATTTGTTGCCTGTGTGAATTTATGGACATGAGACAATAGCAGTAACGGAAGCTCCAAAGACAACATCAATGGGGTTTACATCTGATGTAGGAAAATTAATTATTATTTCCCTAAACTTTTTCATTCTTTAAAGAAAATATTTATATAATAAATATTCATGATAAATAAAATAAGATGGTCATGTGCTCATGTTTAAGAAATATCATTTGCTTTCTTAGTCGATGTCATTGGATTTATCAATGCATGAAACATCTAATATATTTAATAGCTTCTTGGTATTGGATTAGAAACACATGCGTATTTACAAGAAAAAAGGGGGCCACTTTAGACAAAAATTCTGTATGCTGAAAGAGATGCAGAGTATAGCCTAATGTTCTCATTATAGGCACATAAAGATATATGGGAATGGTGTTATCGTTTTCACATTGTTGCTAATGGTTGGCACCTTTAAATCCTCTTTTTCATATAGCAGATATATTGAGTTCTCAAAATATAATGAACCTGTTAATGAATTTTGGTTATGTGATAAAAAACGAAGTCCACTCTGTTCACCATGAATGCATCAGAGAACATAGTGTCCTTGTTATTCTACTCAATGTATCTTGTTGGATCTGTTATCGCTTTTCTAATGTTATTATCTTCACTCTTCCATACTCGAATATCATCTGAAGTGTAGCTAGGAGCTTTGGTTTTACATATATTGCTGTTATGCATTTCACCTATTGAAGATACACTATGAGGGTATTTCATTTTTGGACCATGTTCGCTAATGGTTATGAAGCCATAAAGTTTGTTCGTAAAGTTTATCTTGAAAAATCACCCAGCAATAACAAATCATACCCAGGGACATATTTAGTGGAAATCAAAGAAGCAACAAATCACACAGTAATAACAAATCATAATAACAAACAATTTTCTGAAGGAGAAGACAAACAGCATATACATTGATTTTGTGCTAAAAAAATTGGTACCCAGGGACACAATGGAGAAAGGGAAAGAAAAGGACAAACCTTAGCTAACAGAGGAGAGCACTTCGTCAATGACAGCTCCAACAATGACCCTCGCAGAGCTTCAAGCAGAGATGCGATGGGTGTCATATCTTAACCCCAAGAAACTCATGTCATAGCATTCAAGCAATAAACACTAGACTTGCACACAAAGCGTAGCATATGGACTGAAATCACATAAACAAACCCACACGGTTCAATCCCACTTTGGTTTAAGCAATTTTGTCCATATAATATCCATACAACATTCATTCAAAGCAAGAATATCATTACATAAACTCTTGAGGTCCATTTTGCACTACTTGAACTTTTTACACAATTTACTTGGACATACAACACATAACAATGGGAAGCACACTACTAAGAACCTCTAGCTCAGCATTAAATCACTCCCAAGCCCATGAATTGATCCTCAACTCCTCTTAGACCATAAAATATTAAAACATATCGGATTCATAGCCATTTAGGTCAAGAAACTCGGGTTTGGAGGTTTGGAACACATATCAGAATTTTTGCCATGGGTTCCAATTTTCAGTTTTCTGGGGCAGATTTTGGAAAATCATAATTAATTCTAAAAAACTCAAAATGAGGCAAATGATAGCTTTACAGAAAGATCTATATGTCTAATATAAGGTAAAAATAATTACAGGTATGAAACACCCAGCTGTACTATTTTTGACAACCGAAAAGTATGAAAGGTCCGACTGCCCTTGAGTTCTGCTACAGCTTATTGATATGGATTTTAAAAATTCATAAATAATTCCAAAAAACTTCAAATCAAGTAAACTATATTAATATGAAAATCTACAGATGTCTAAATTAAGTAAAAAATAGTCCAGACCCAGAGAATGACATGAAACTGGAGAAACTCGATGGAACAATGCTGAGGGTCCTGCTGCGTCACTGAGAGTGAGTTATAACTTCAAAAATTCATTTCTCTCTCTCTAGACCTCCAAATGAGGTGCTTCCAGTTGCTATAGATCATGTGCATGTCTAGTTTCTCCATGTAAAATTTCAGGACCGTTGGACCTCATTTGCCCTATGTTTGACACAGATGTATTTTCGGACCAAAGTTACAGTACACTGACCAAAATCAGAAAAATTCCTAACTTCAAAAATTCACTAAATATTCCATAGATCTCAAAAAATTCTGCACTCTAGCTTCTCAAAAATATCTAGATGAGCTCTACATGCATGCCAAATTTCATGAGGAGATTTGTCCATTTGATCAGTTTGTGATATAGGGTTGCAAAATGCCCTTTTTAAGCTTCATATAGGGTCTCAAGGGGTCCATTTTTGCCTCTTCTCATTCTATGGCCACATGAGCACGTGGGAAAGCTTTAAGATACTCTATCAAACATGTCTCAAAGGGCTAATTACCCAAATTCCATAATCTCACTCATCCACACCAAGATATACACAAGAGCCATACTTGTATAACTTGGCATATCTAAGTCAAATTCATGAAATATCATTCACATGGGTCTAGTTCTCATACATATACAATATACCCATACTTTTACAAATATTCATAAGCTAATACATCATATACATTATGGAGATACATCATGTGACAACCATATGGCTATAATACAAATATGTTACAACTCCATTGCTAATCTTCTTGCTTCCAAGTGTGATGGCTCCCATTTCCTTGCTCTCTTGATCCACCTAGGCATATTAAGTAATGGGGAGGGAAGAGTGAGATTCTAGGAATCTCAATAGCTCATCTCCCATTCAATCATGCATAAAGAATGTAATACAAGTGTTAAGGATGCATGCATGGCATATCAATATAAAAAATGGTGCAAAATACATTCTTGGCATTTACACAAAGCACACATAACATACTTAGGCTTGCCAAATGAATGGATTAGCCTCACCCACTTTCTTCAAGGTTCTTGGACTTGCCTCACCCTTTTTCTCAAAGGCCTTGAACTAAGCCTTACTCTTGGGAGACTTTCTCTTAGTCTCAACCACTTCTAAGGGTTCTAGGCTCATCCTCACCGAAGATAAAAGGTTCTTAGCCTCTCCACATTCAAGCAAACCAATGCAACATTTATAGGCATCATTTGAATACATAGTGCAATACTATGGTTCCATGGAACATAGGCATCATACTAAAATACAATTCATAGCTTAAAATACTCATACACACATTCAAAAACAATGTAGACATTCATTCATGCATGGGAGAAAAGAGAGAGAGTTACCTTGTTATCTATGCAAGCTTTACTTTGCCTTACTCCTTCCCTTTTTCGGTTCCACAAGAACACTAAGGTGGGGTCAGTTTCCTTGGCCTAAACATCATGAATAATACTCAATTATATTCTTGAAACAAGCTAAAGCATTCAATTTACTCTCAAGAATATACTTGGTTCCATAAGTCACATAATAGCTCCATAAATGGCCTATTGAAGCAACCATCATGATTCAAGTTCTTGACTCCATTCTCTTCTCATTTCTAGGCCTCTTGACCTCATTTAAGGTCCTTGGAGCCATTACATATTCATTTACAAAAGCCTAAACACAAGTTGCTTCATAAGGTCACATTATGGAAGCCATTGCCTCATCTCCCAATCCATGGTTTCTAAATTTTTCCCAAGGGTTCCTCCCACCTTCTACCATCATAAGAAGTCCCATTCTAGGTTTAGAACAAATTAAAACACTCTCTAGGTGACCAGACCTTGTGTGGCCAAGATATACATCATGAAAAAAGTCCTTGAACTTTGCTTTTGTTTTCTTGGAAGGAATGTCACATATGTAACTTCCTAAGGGTCTAAGGGACTCAAACCATGTCTTACATAAGCTAGAATACCTCTAGAAAAAATCAGATTTTATCACTTATTTCAAAACCCCTAGTTGTGCCAACTTGAATTTTAAGGCTCCCTTTTTGTTTCCACTTGTCTATTCTAAATTCCCACACTCTAAATCACTTGTTCTTCCCTTGATATGGTCAAAATTCAACTCCCTTTGGATGGGCTCTAGGTTGCACGAAATTCATATGGAGGAGAACAAGCAAGAAGTGCAAGAAAGCCCATGGAAAGGAATGGGAACCTACCTTATATTCTTGCTCTTCCAAGTGGCTTCCTCTTGCACCCAAGCCTTCCCTCCAATCCTAACTTCTCCTTGCTAGACCAGAACTAAAATAGCATCAAAATACATTCTGAACTCATGGAAATATGGAGGAGAAGGAGGGGAATATTTATTGTAAAGACAAAAGGAAGAAAATACACCCTTTCATACCTATTCAAGGCTTCTTCTTCCTTCCTTGGCCTCCCTTTTTGTGCGCCACTCTTAGCCCTTCTTAATTCTGTTTTAACGTGTGAGAGAGTGGGTGAGGAGATCTGAGCAGAGAAGGGACGTTTTTTATAAGCTAGGGATTCATTTAAGCAACTTTCAGAATTTATAATTTAGTCCCTCTTCGTAGTTTTATTCGTTTGGGCTCATTTCAACTCCTTTTTTAAATCTGTCTTTTCCATCATATTTCATAGGCTCTTAATCATAATAATTGCCTTTGGAATCACTCAAAAAGGATCTAAAACCATTCCAAACCGTTCGGTCAAAGTTTCGGTCAACTGATGGCCGAAATCGCTCACTGGAAGGGTTTTAACTGTTCTAGGGATTCCCATGGTATTCAGGGCCTCTAAGAACCCCGGAAAGCTCAAATTTTCCATTTAAAAATCCCTCCTATGAGATTTCAAAATTTTCTAAAAATTACAAAAATGCCCCTACTTTCTTCGACAAATTTTTTGAGCTCTTCTAACTCTGATTTTTGGGCATCTTAAACCTCAAATCCTCATTTTCTAATATTTAAAATTTTATCATAATTTTAGTTGGCCCTTATTCCTTTTATTTTAGGGACTTCATTTTATATTTGGTCCATTTCTGATATTTACGGAGAAACCAAATATCATGTTTCTCACGTTTACGGAAGGACTAGATGTTACAATGGGGGGATGAGTTTCGAATGCAAGGGGATGATTTAGGGTTTTTGGCGGAGAGTACAAGGCGTGTGAGACAATAGATGAGAAGCGATGCCCCAAGATCCGACAAGCCCAAGAGAAAATTGGAAATAACCTAAAATTGTAAAAATGGATCCAGCATTCTTACCCCTATTCTTGGATCTCCACATTTTTTACCGAAAGAATGTGTTTACTTATAAGTTTTAAGTTACGTTTATATGTTTATATGTTTACTTATTAGTTTAATATGTTTATATGTTTACTTATTAGTTTAATATGTTTATATGTTTACTTATCAGTTTTAAGTTATGTATCATTATAAATAGCATTTATCTAAACAAATTTCAGCACGATTAGAGAGCTGGTGCCGGGATGGCTATAGAAAACAAGTCAAAATTACGTAAACTATTTTTCTTTTTTTAATGCATCCCTTTGAAGTTTGTGACTTTATGCTTTGTACACATGCTTCTGTCCTTCTGCTAATCTGCACACATCTAACCCAACCCTTTTGCTTATTTTTTTTAAGAAACAATTATTTACAGTTAAAAATAAATTTATTATTATTTTTTGGATGATGCTATACTGGATCAGTGTTACGTAAAAGTTTAGGATTATCATCGATCGCTGTAGTTTTTTCATTTAAATTTTTAATTTTTAATAATAAAACTACAAATTTATATTTAGCTAACTTTTTGGGTAGTATTTTGTATTTTCTAAAAATCACAAATATTTCTTATCATCATAATATTAAAATATCTAAAACAAATTTCTTTTATTAATTAACTTTTTATTATGAACTTATAATTATTATGTTTATATTATAACTTAAATGTATCTTTTCTATTTTAATAAGTTTTTTTACTAAAATATAAGCTATTGTTATCTTTTTATAAATACAAAATAGACAAATTTTACATTTTTTTTATTTGTATTGTTAACATCCAATATAATTTATGTTTTTGGCTATTAGCTTGATTAGTTCTTAATTTTATTTTTATATTATTTATTTTTAATTTTAATAAAATTATTTTATGCATATGTTTCTATTTTTAAAGAAAATTTTTAATTTTTCGTTTCTTTCTTTGACGAGAAAAATCGCCTTTACTTTTTTATTCATAAGCAAATTTTTTAAAAAATTGACCAGCTCTTCATTTTCTCAAAATAAATATTTAAAAAAATAATTTATGTTTTCACAAAAAACTTAACTAAATATTTTATTCTTTTTAAGTAAATGCCTTGTAGTAAATGAACAAAGCTAAGGATACGCGTCAGTGGCATTAGAAATGGGGTAATATGAAAAAGATATTTATCACGTCATGTTACTTCATGCGCAACATCACCTTTCTCTAAACATTCAAGGAAAATTGTAGTTGGGAATGTTAAATTAAATATATTTATACTAAAGTTTTTAAAATTTTAAATTATTTTAGAAACATAAAAATAAAAATTTTAAATTATATTTAAGATTTTAAATTCACTTTTTTAAATAATTAAAGAATTTAATATCTTTCAATATTAAAACCTTTAATGGAGTAATAAACTTTAATTTTTCTTAACAAAATTAATTAAGGAAAGCAAATGTTCTTGCTAAGTGCCTGCATCCTGCTAGGATTTTTAGCTTAATCTAAAAGCTGAAAGCAAATATTACAACAAACACTAAAAAAATATTAATCAATACTCCGTAATTCTAACAAAAAGGAAATTCAAAGAAAAAATAGAACCCACTACACACACCATTTATGAACGGAAAGATTATTAATTACGTAAACTGGTCGTACTAGTGGGGAAGGATAAAGTCATACGAATATTACGTGAAGTTAATGTTGGGCAGTAACAAATGAATGGATCTGAATATTTTATATTTAGTAAATAAATATATAGTGTACCTAGAAATAGATAGAGAAAATAAAGTTATATTTGTCTTACATAACTGTAGAGAGTATAATCATGTTACAATAGTTTTTTTTTTAATTTTAGATATCAAATTATAAATTCAAAAAAAATTAAGAGGTCAGAAATTATAAGTATAAAAAAAATTATAGACCTGTTTGATTATATTCTAGCTTTTTAATGTTTTCAAAATAGATACTTTTTAGAACAAATTTTGAAAAAACAAATTAAAAAATCTGTTTAACTTATTATTCTAAAAAATTACTTTTTTATTTTTTTTATTTTGCAGCACAAAAGTTACAAAACATTTAAAAAATATTCTGATTTTTCTGTTTCTGAAAGCTTAATTATGTTTTTTTGTTTTACAAAACACTTCATTAAAAACACATTTTCAAACATATTTTTTTGTTCTTAAAAATAGAAAAATTTTCTAAAAATAGAGAATCCCTATACTTTTAAAAATATAAAGTTAAAGGTCAGGTAAGTATAACATGTTTCTTGATTTAAAAGGGAAAAATATCTTTTTAGAATAAATGACAGATTTGAATAATTTGGACAAGTCAAAGAAGGCAAAAAGTGATTTGTTCATATATAAATGAAACACAATTATCTTATTAATCAAGTATTTCAGTATTTTCACTTTTATATATATATACAAAAAAGGAAATTAAAAAACGCTACTAATTATTAAATGATGTTTGGGCTTTTATTGTCTGGGTATTACTTTTGCGAGGATGGAATTGTAAATCCGTAACATCATCTATAAATAATATTTTGTTTATTTTATTAAATTTAATATTATAATTATAAAAAATAAGTTAACTTTGTTAAAAAATATAAATTGTTCAATAAATCAAAAAATTAATAAAATATCATTTTATTTGTAATAATTACATAATATTTCCATATTTGTAATATTATTATTTTATTTTTGTTATATATGTCAATACTCAATAGTAAACACTGATGAATTGAAATTTGGATCCCTTGTAATCCTATAGAGGTGGGCTACAGGGATCTAGTTAAGACTAAAAATAACAATTTTTTTAAATCATATATTTAAGCATCAAGTGATAAGTTCGAAAAAACAAACATAATTGGAAGGTCAAAAATTGTAATTATTAATAAAAAATATTCAAGAATTTGTAACTATACAAAAAATTTAATTTTTTTAAGTATAATTTTTATTTATAGTTGCAATTTTTTGTCCTTCAATTATATTATTTTTTAAACTTATTATTTAGAACACAAGTATAATAAAAAGACTAAGAAACAACTTCACTACATATACAAGCCAAACATTATCCTTTAGAAGGTAGTTTTCTTTTAAATTTTTTTATATTTGTTTTTAACTTACTCTACTTTAGGGTCTACAAAGATTGTATTATACAATTCTATGTTAGGATATTTCTCTTTTTGTTTTGCTAAATTGGCAAAAACCAAAAACGAAGGGGGGAAAAGGATATACAACAATTCAAGGGGATAAGTATAAATAGGAAAAATGTAGGGAAAATTCAAAAATATATACAAGTATTTGGGTATGCTTCAAAATTTAGATATGATTATTGTTAAATTTAGATTTTTTAAACAAAACCATTGTTTTCATCCTTCAAATATGATTTTAATACTAGTTTTTTTTAACATTCCTTCCAAAAAATTTTCACGTATTATTTAACAACTTATTAAAAGTGTAATTTGTTGTCTTATTAACTCTCTACCAATAAAAATTTGATTATTGAATAATAAAAATTAATAAAGATAAACAATAAAAATTTAGAAAATATATAATTTGATGAGAGGGAGGAGTTCAAGATTTGAAATAAAGCCTTAAAAAATTAATAAAATTTGAGAATTTTCATACGAGATTTACCTGAAATATAGCACATTGATTTTTTTTGTTGACCATTTTTTCAATTAAGAATTTGAAGTTGTTAGGTCTTGTTGCCTTATTTACTACATGGATTATTATTCGGTCTTTAAAGTATATATTTATTATCCATTCAATTTTTGTATTAAAGAAAGACATTTTATTTTATTCACAATTCTAATTTAAATAGGAATGTATTCGCCATTTAAAGTGAATGTACGATCTAGTATATTTTAAACTAGTGTATTTATAATAATTATTATGAATTATTCACTTTAAGCTTTTGCTAAAAATAACTATCAGCCTTTCTTATTTTTAAAATTATATTTAGATTTTAAGTGTTGTTATTAACCAACACAAAACATTACTTATTTAATTAAAAATTAGTTTCTAATTAACTACAAAATGTTAAATTTGATTTTATCGAACTTTATCTATAATTTTTAAAATCAATAAACTGTTTTATTTGTGAATAACAAGATAAGTACTAAATTAAAAATGAAACAAATAATTAAAGATAATTATGGATAATAAGACAAGTACTAAATATATTTTATGCTTAGCCTTATTTTGTTTTAAATTGATAATATATGTGATTAAAATATATCATTTAAATAATATTTTATAAATTTTGATATTTAAGACATATAAATTTTTATTGTAATTTTATATGAATTAATTTCATATAAATATACTTTTTTATTTGAGAACAAATAATTCCTTTTAAATTTTTTTGGTGAATGATTTAGGTTCACAGATTTAATGATCCAATACAGATGAAGATGAGTTAGAGTTTTACTCATTTGATATGAATTATCCAATATAAGTTTGGAGATGAAGAAACTAGAAAATAACACATCAAATGCTTAAAAAGGTTTTTTTTAAAAAAAAAATTATGTCCTATCTATAAATCATTAAATTTTTTAATTTTCACTAACCACGTGTGCTTCCAACTTGACTAATATAATTGCGTTCGAAAAATTTATATGGAATCTAGCCCATCATACTATGTGTAATATTCTTTAAAAATGCAAGTAAATTTTTGTATTAGTTAAGGTATAAATGTGAAACTCACTTTTTGAAACTCAAACCAATTTTTATGGAATAAAACAACCTACAATCCAATTAACAATTTAATCTAATAAATTATATGTCCAATCATTTAAGCTTGCAATATATAAACAAATTACCATTAATACACAGATGTAGATATCAATCTCATCTATATTTTGATTAATAAATAGTTCTTATTTAAAATGTAACATATAATTCAATCATAATTTAAAATTAAAAGATGTGATTTCAATTCAAAAAATAGTTTTGATTACTAAATAATTTTTTCTTTAATTAATTGAAGTGGTTAAGAATAGAGTTATTAGCCTACATGGTGCAATATTTAACATTTCATTAGTGCATTGATATTTAAATATTACCACCTTAAAAAATATCTACAAAATTAGAAAAAACAAAATTTTACTTTGTTAATTTCTTGAGATAATATGGCAAGAAATTTTTGTGGAGATTCTCTAATTTGATCAGCACATATTAATTTGTCTTTAGTTCAAAATAAACATGAATTGTTTGTCTCCAAGAGAACATATATATATATATATATATATATATGAATGGAACATAGACGGTCAAACTGAGAGACAAATTCTCAATCTTCTTCAACATATGAGTATGGTCTGTACAGCATATCAAACTCAGCATAATTATTCTGATGAAGAAATCACTAATCTTTTAATTGCCGGTTTTACTGGTCAATTAAAGGGCTGGTGGGATCATTCCATTTCATCTTATGACAAAGACACAATTTTCAAAGCAATCAAAACCGAATCTAATGGTACACCCATTACTAGTAATGGTGAACCTATATCTGATTCCGTTAATACTTTAATTTTTACAATAATTAAACATTTTATTGGTGATCCATCCTTATGGAAAGATCGCTCTGCTGAACTCCTTGCAAATCTTAAGTGCCGCACATTGTCTGATTTCCGATGGTATAGGGATACTTTCCTTACTAGAGTGTTCACTAGAGATGATGCATATCAACCTTTTTGGAAAGAAAAATTTCTAGCCGGATTACCAACCACGTTTGGTGATAAGGTTCGAGAAAAACTTAGGAACTTAAATGATGGCATCATTCCTTACGAACATTTAACGTATGGACAATTAATCTCTTACGTCCAAAAAACGGCCCTTAAAATTTGTCAAGATGATAAAATCCAACATCAATTGGCAAAAGAAAAGGCTGCAACCAAAAAAGAATTAGGATCTTTTTGTGAACAATTCGGATTTCCTGGTTGTAAGAAACCAAAACAAAAGACCAAACGTCATTTTACTCCTTATACTAAAAAATATCAAAAACACAAAACCCCTTACAAAAATTATCAAGCTAATACTCCCCCTAGGAAACTGAAAAAACAATTTAGGACCAAACCTCCCCTTGATCTTCAAAACCCAAAACAAGTTGTTTGCTATAACTGTGGAAAACCCAGGCATATTTCCAAATACTGTAGGTTTACCAACAAACTTAAAACTATTCAATTAGAAGAATCAGTCCTTAACCAAATTAATCAACTCATATTAGACTCTGAATCAGATCAAGAATCTATTCCCGAATCTAATACTTCCTCCCTAGATCTTAACCAAATCCAAGACGATGAGTTTTATAACTCTTCTGATAATTCTTCTTCCGCCATAAATATGATCAGCCAAGAACATAATCTCCTTTTTGAAACCATTAATCAATTACCAGAAACTCTAAAAAACGAATACCTCAACAAATTTAAAGATATTCTAAGTCAACCTTCTTCATCTACTCCTCCAAAACCTTCTGTTTCAGTAAATAAGTATGATTTAACTCAAACTCTTGATAAATTTAAACAATCTGTTAAACAAACAACTATCAACGACCTTCAATCTGAAATAAATTATCTCAAAACAGAAGTCCAATTGCTCAAACTCAGGCAAGACAACAATGAACTTCTAGTTTCCCAACTTATACATCCTCAAACTTCTTTAGAAAACCAAACCAATCCTCCCGAAACTCAGGAGAACAAAGACGAACCATTTTTAAATCTAATTTCAAGAGTCAGATTCCAAAAATTTTATGTTAAAGCAAAAATAATTATTCACCACAATCTGGTTTTCGAACAAGTTGTTTTATTTGATACTGGTGCTGAATGTAATTGCATTTTGGAAGGAATCGTTCCTACAAAATATTTTGAAAAAACAACTGAACGTTTTAGTGGGATTACTAAAACACGTTTAGACGTTAGTTATAAACTCTCAAATGTTTTGATCGAAAACAAATCTTTAAAAATACAAACCCCTTTTATTTTAGTTAAAAATATGCCAGAACAGATTATTCTTGGCGCACCTTTTGCAACTTTGTTATTTCCTTACGAAACAAATACTGAGGGAATTTCAAAACAATATTTGGGTCAGACTATTTTGTTTCCTTGGACCCAACCTACAAAACTCAAGAACCTCAATCCTATTTTTCTTAAACAGCAACAAATTAATTTTTTACAAGAAGAAATTTCTTTTCAAAAAATTGATCAATTACTTTCTCAAAAACCGCTTCAACAAAAAATTCAAAAATATTTAGACAAAATCCATTCTACAATCTGTGCGGATTTACCAAATGCCTTTTGGGATCGAAAACAACATATGGTCGATTTACCATATGAAAAAGACTTTTCTGAACAACAAATCCCAACCAAGGCTCGACCAATACAAATGTCTGCAGATCTTCTTGACCTTTGCAAAAAGGAAATTCACGATCTTTTAGACAAAAAATTAATTCGCCAAAGCCGTAGCCCATGGTCCTGTGCTGCTTTTTATGTTAATAAAAATGCAGAAATAGAACGTGGCGCTCCTCGTCTTGTAATCAATTATAAACCTTTAAATGTCGCTTTACAATGGATTAGGTATCCCATACCTAATAAATCTGATCTTCTCAAACGTCTCTACTCTGCAAAACTGTTTTCTAAATTTGACTTAAAATCAGGATTTTGGCAAATCCAGATTTCTGAAAAAGACCGCTATAAAACTGCTTTTACTGTACCCTTTGGTCAATTCGAATGGAACGTTATGCCTTTTGGATTAAAAAACGCTCCTTCTGAATTCCAGCGAATTATGAATCAAATCTTTAACGATTATAGTCAATTTATCATTGTTTACATTGATGATGTATTAATCTTTTCCCATTCAATTGAGCAACATTTTAATCACCTTTTTACTTTCATTAAAATTGCTGAGAAAAATGGGTTAGTCGTTTCTAAACCAAAAATCTCGCTTTTCCAAACCAAAGTTCGATTCCTTGGGCATTGGATCCATCAAGGAACAATAACCCCGATCGATCGTGCAATTCAGTTTGCTAATAAATTTCCTGATCAAATAATTGACAAAAATCAATTGCAGCGATTTTTAGGCTGCCTAAATTATATTGCTGATTTTATTCCACAACTTAGCAATTTTTTAAAACCTTTGCATCAACGTCTCCAGAAAAATCCTCCTCCTTGGACGGATGTTCATACAAATATTGTCAGACTACTCAAACTCCAGGTTAAGGAACTTCCTTGTCTTAACCTCCCCCATCCAACTGCGCTCAAAATTGTTGAAACAGATGCCTCTGACATAGGCTATGGTGGCATTCTCAAACAAAAACTAAACAATGAAGAGAAAATTATTTCTTTTACATCCAAACATTGGAATACTGCTCAGCAGAATTATTCCACCATCAAAAAAGAAATTTTATCCATTGTTTTATGCATTACAAAATTTCAAGCTGACCTCTTAAACCAAAAGTTTTTAGTTCGGATTGATTGTAAATCTGCGAAAGACGTTTTACAAAAAGATGTAAAAAATCTTGCTTCAAAACAAATTTTTGCCAGATGGCAAGCTTTATTAAGCATTTTTGATTTCGACATTGAATTTATTAAAGGATCTTCAAATTCCCTTCCGGACTTTCTGACCTGTGAATATTTGCAGGGAAAAACACACGAGTGATTGTGCGACCCTACCTTTTCCCTAAAAATGCCTCGAAAGAAAAAACCCGGTGACGAAAAAAGGAAAGAAAAAATGGAAGAATCCTCGATTGGGGCCCAATCTCCAATCTCATCAGCAGAACTTCAAGAACTGCTAAACAAACTTGCAGGGACTCAATCCCAGCAATCAACAGGGTCTTCGGCCCGTCCAACTTCGGGGTCTTCTACCCCAAAGCCATCAACTGGGTCTTTGACCCAAATTTCAGAAAAGAAAACCCTCCAATCTTATGCCCAAAGGCTTCCATCCCATTCTTGGAGCCAAACAGTGGCCAGCCCAAATGAAACCACCCTTGCCCTTACGGCCATTTCCAAACAGGAGTATGATCTCCATAACTTCAATTATGGCCAACAATTAGCCCAGAGAAAACCTGCGGCTGCCCCTTCCAATCAACTCGTAATTGCCCCCTCTCACGCAATTACAACTCAAACAAAGAAAATATCAACTCCTTATGTTCAAAAACCTGGACGTTACATGACTATTGTCCAAATAGAACCCGAATTCTCGGCTCAAACTCCAAACTTAACGGCTATGAAAATATTTCCTCCAGGAAAACATTTCATTCCCGCTGATCCGAGAAAAACAAGAGAATATTGTGAATTAATATTACTTCATTCTGGTTCGATCTCCTTAACCCGAAAACAGGATCCTACCAATGAATTAATAATAACTCACTCTCAATTACAAATTTTGAAAGTTCTCACGCCATCCCAGTGGGGACCAGATTTAAATAAACCAAAATTTTAGGATATCAATTTTGAACCTAATGGGTATACGTACTGGGATTATCAAAAAGCCTGGTATAATATCTTTTGGGATCAAAATAAAGATTATAAACATACTTGGTTTATCTATTTCAAAAAAGATACCAAGTACAAATTTCCCCAATGGTTTTTGTTATGGTGGGACTTCTTTGGTCCATTACCCGAGATATTACCCCCACTAATACAAAACGCTTTTGAACTTTTTAAACAAAAATTCAATATCAGTGTAGATCCGGCTGTCCCGTTGGAATTACACTATTTTTCCAAATTATCGGCTGCCTGGATATTTTCTTGGCAATACCGGTTTTCTCATGACAATCCAAATTCGGCTCTCCTACCACAATTACAGCGTGTTCCGTTTGTTAGATGGTGGGACAAATTTAAAACAAATAATATTGACTCAAATGCGATGGCTCAATGGTTCAAAAGGAACCCAGAATTCTTATGTCTCTCGGAACAATCCATTTTCCTCAACCAGAGATCAAGGATTCAATCTAAACTTGCTGCTGTGGATAATAGGACTGACCTCATCAAACAATTAAACTTTATGATCAAACAATTAAAAGATGAGGAAGCCTCTCCAAGTCATACCCAACAAGATTCATCGGCAGACTCAGACGATGAGGAAACTGATGATGAAGAGAACCTAGACCTCACTGTTGACCTAAATGAAGACTAAAGTCAGCATGATGTCACACCTGCACTATTGTATTCACTTGACACTATAGATTTACTCTCCCTGTAAACTTGTATTTCTGAAGTGTCGGCAAAAGTCAACAACACTGTAGCAAAAGTCAAAATTACTGTAGCAAATAGTAGCCAGACCGGAACAAAGTAAAAACTTTACCGAGGTGAAAAATAATTATTACAATCATAGTCTAATGAATTTAATAATTGAGTTAAATGCATGTTTGAGGTTGTTGTAAAATTTTGTTTGATTTAAAATTTTTTGGAATGAAATTTCATAAAGCACACTTAAAAAAACTCATTTGTTTAACCAAATCATTTGATAAGTTTTTCCTTTTAGTGTTTTGCAAATTTTCCAAAAAAAGAAATTTCACTTAAAAGGGCATGTATTCAAAACCATAAGTAAAATTATTAAAAATAATTATGAATTTCATCATTTTGAGTGAATGTGATATTTTAATAGAAAAATAATCTTTTGCTTTTGATTTACTTGAAAGAAAATATTCTAATTTTCGGCTCAATCCTACAATAAAAAAATCGATTCTAATATCACTTTATTTTTTTAAAACCTTAATCAAGTACTATAAAATTTAAAAATAATTATTTTTATGAATATTATTTCTCACAACACCTAAAACCTATATACCAAATTTTAACTCAATCAGAGTTAGTTACCCTTATAACCAGTATTGTGTAAAATTATTTCAAAGTATCAAATTTGTAGGCTTTGGAATGGGCCACAAAAACAAAGTAAGAAAGCTAGATTGATATTGAAAACAATAAAATTTTTAATCTAATTGATTATAATTAATTAGCTTCCCAACAATGGCACCAAAATTTTGCTTATGGCTGTCAAACTGCCAACATTAGTAAAAGTAATTAGCTTGCAATCGTATGCCCACCAAGTCATCTCTTATGGAGCTTTTGATCAAATCAATTTGTTTAAGATTTCATATAAATAGAATTTATTCAAAAACAAGGAGGAGGATTGTATACGAAATTAACTGGCTTATTAACAAAGAAAATTTAGTTACTTTTATTTGAGAGGGGCAGATCTCCTCTTCTCCCACAAATTTATAATATGATACATATTAGATTTTGCCTTCCATTCATTTGAGAGTGGGTATTTAGTCTTTTGCTTCTTTTGAGAGAATTATATATATTTGATATTTAAATGAGATAAAGTTTTAATTTTTAGAGAAAGAATAACCTTAACACGATCAGTTAAGTAAGTCTAGAAAGAAACAGAAACACAAAAGAAAGTATAATTTTAACTAAGAGTTAACAGCATAACAAAGAGGAGAAACTAATTAGAAGAGGAGAGAGGTGAGCGACAGGTGGTATAATTGAAGCATATTGGATGAATGGAGCCATTTTTAATATCTGTAAAATCTTGAGAAAGAAACATATTGTCACATTTTTCAAATATTATTTATCTTTTTTCCTTTTTGAGTTGAATATTTATTTGATTTTTTTATTTCTTACTTTTCATTTTTTTTATATTTTTAGTAAAATCATTCCTTATATTCATTTATTTAAATTATGCTTTTAGATTTGAAAAGTTTTTTCTATTTTTAATTAATTATATATATTATATATTTTATTTTAATATATGATTTAAAATAAATAAAATGGTAAATTTTTAATTTTTGAATAAAAACAAAAACCCCGTATTGAGCATAGAATAATTAAGCATATTAGTATTTATCCCATTTTTTAATTAAATTATTAATATATAATTAAAATTATATTATATAAATTATTAAAAGTTTCTATTAAAATTAATGATATTTAAGTCATTTCCATGAGAGAGAGATATATATATATATATAAATCATTATATCATATAAATTATTAAAAAATTAAAATTAAGATTTGCGATGGAATTTGCGAAGGATTAATGATGAAAAAAACTTTGTGATGAAAATTCCGTCGCTAATTTCGTCACAAATTATCAATGGAATTTACCGTCACAAAATTCCATCGCAATATTGAAATTAGTTATTCTGCTCCTTTGCGACAGAAAATTTCGTCGTTGATTTCCATCACTAACTTGATTTGCGACGGAAATTTTTGCGATGAAAAATTTTTGTCAGTAATTCCATCGCAAATTTTTGCGACAGATTTTGTGACGAATTTGTCGCAAAATTGCGACGGAAATTTATTCCGTTGCAAATTTAGTATTTTTTTTAGTGTACTCCTCATGATATCCTTAATTGTGTTACTTTCATACGTCAAACCATTATTTAAAACAAATTATGTATTTTTAAAAAATATCTTTCTGTGCCTCATAACTACTTTCTGGATATAACAAGATATTAGAAACATTCCATTCTAAATAATTCATCTCTTTATCACTCACTCACACACACACACACACACACACATTATTGAATTTGACTTTACAAAAATATTTCAATTTCCATGCTATTCATAATTTTTATAATGTTAGTATTCTATAATCAATGCAAAAAAAAAAAAAACACTCTTCTCATTGTATATAAAAATATATATATCCTATGCATGGGATTCTTAACTAGTTTCTAGTTAAAAGTGTTTATAGATGATCCAATCAAATACCAATTTACTTTTATGGGACACTTTCAAAAGGGAATTATTTTTTCTTTTTTAAAAATCATAGCAATAGAGTGTAGAGATTTTCAAGATTTTTTACAATAACTACACTAAGAGAAAGAAATAGAATTATGGGCCTATATAAGTGAGGCCCATTGTTTGTTTCTTTCTCTCACCAATTGCATAATATATGATATTGTAGAGGATCTTCGGATGACAATTTTAGTGAGAATGAGAATATCTATAATTTCATAAGAGCCATTCTATTGATTGGGTGTTCAGCAATTTTGATTGATAATTTTACAGTTTATGTTAGGCTAAAAAATCTTTTTATAAATTGTATAGGTCAAGTTATTGAATGAAGATTTCCAAGTGGCATTTAATCTAATCCAATTTGTTCAATTATTTTTTAATTTTAATTTTTTATTTTCCAGCATAACATTATATAATTTATAAGAGACATTTTGGACTTAGTACAATTCCATGTCATGGTTTAACCTGGTCTCACAACATGCCGAGTCCAATGACATCTACATAGTGGCAAAGATAGGACCTTAAGTTGGGAAGGCAAATATGCTTTTCAATTTTACTTTGTTCATTAGAATGATAGGTTAAAATTTTAATTTGTTTTTGTGTTTGTTGACAAATTTTTTAAATTAATATTAGTTTTGTAGTTGTTTAATTTGAAGATTGTTACTCTGATGTTAATTTTCTCTTCAAAATTGTTTTCATATCCCATTCCAAAAATTTATATTTTTATATAGTATATTGTTCAATTAAAATATTAGAAATTGAAATTACAAATTTACTTCTTCATTTTTATATCTATGGTAGATGATAAAATTGTTGACTATAATTTAGAAAATGATTAGTTAGTAATTTAACATTCAAGATTAAAGTAATTCAATTGAGCTTTCAATTTTTTTTTTCAAAAAAAAAAAAGAGCACCAAATATTTTTTAGAAAATTAAAAATTTTAATATTAACAATATTACAATAAGTGATTGTTGAAAATTTTAGCTAAATAACTAATGAGGTTTGATTTGATAGTATTGAATTGTATGTAGGGTACTGAATTCAAACTCTACTTAGAAGTAAAATTAAACCCCCCCCCTAAAAAAAGAAGAAGAAGAAGCATTTAGATAAATAATAAAATAGTCTTGCAATTATGATGCTTTTTATAAGCTAACCAATGGTTTCTTCATGAATTTTATAAAAATGAAAGAAATATTCCATGACCATCTTAAAATAAGTAATTAAAAACATTAGTACTTTTGTATTCTTTTAGGTTGAATATGATAAGGCAATGGTTATTATTTTTCCTTTTTGTAAATAAACACCATTGTTCTTGCCCAAAGGAAAAAAATAAAAAACGCTGATGTTCTACAGTGATACTCTGAGTCCATCGCTATAAATAACAATGGATAAGCGTACTGACTATGAATGGTGTCTACGTTATATTGGTTTGTCTGTTAGAAAGAAGTATTGTATTTGTGTAAAACAAGGCTTAAGAGTAATTTGGAAAAAAAGAAAGAAAAATGAGGGGAAAAAATATGAAGAGAAAATAGAAAAATGAAAAAAGAATGAAAAGAAATGGAAGAAAATATGAAAAGAGAATATATATGTGAATTTATTAAAATATCAAATAATAAAAAAATTATGTGTAAGACTTTAATGAATTTAATCTGCTTAGTGAATTCAAATATTTCGAATTCAAAATTTTAATGAATGTCAGGGAAAACTACATTAAAATTTTATACTATATATATCAAAATTTTAAAAAGTTGAGGGGGGCATTTGCCTCACTCAACGTAGCACCGCCCCTTACATGTACATATAGCATTGGGAGGACAATTTCATTGGATCGACCCTCGCCTATTTACTCCTCCAACAAGCCATTATCCCACTAAATTCTAGTTAACCTTATTGCTCACCCAATGTCGCAAAGCTTGAACCTAGTTAAAGCTTCACATGTAAGTGCATAATTGAGAAAAGTTCACAGTACTCTCCACTAATCGCCTATAAATAATAGCCTTGAATTAAGGCCTCCAGGTACATTGGACACTGGTACCCCATTACACTCCATGCGCAGTTACTAAATATCTGAGTCTTGATGAGAGCTTTGCTTCCTTTGTTAGATTGGTGCAAAAATTCATACCAAGAAACTGCACTAGAATCTCTTTCTAGGTATTATTCATTAATACTTAAACATTTTAATACTTAATTTTGTTTATAAAAGGATAAGTTTAACTTAAAATGATATATTTTTATTATTTCAATAAAAATTATAATTTTTTTTTTTTTGAAAATGATCATAATAGGTGAATTTAATCCAATTCAATTTGTATATGAGTAACTAAGTTGGGTTGACCATTTCCTTCTTTTTCAACCTACACAACAACATGCAAGTTGAATTGGGAAATTTTCTTAATCCAATGCAAACCGACTTATGTACATTCTTTATCAAAGAACAAATAAGCAACTAACTAGCAGAGCTAATATGGAGTGGATCGCCATTTCACAGTGCCATATATTATAAAGTAACTTTTTAATTAATTGAGCTTATGCATTTGCAATACAAATAATATTAGTAACAGGCAATTAAATGACAATACTCAAATTAAATAGAGCACCGCATTCAAATATTTTAAATTTACAAGTGGGCCTTGCCACTACCACAACACAACATAGTGTTTATAAAATGACAACCTTATTACAGGATAATACATATATATAATTACTAGACGTAAAGATAAGATAGAAGTCTAGGCTCAATCAGAACTTCAAGTGGTTCTTTTTTAGAGGTAGTAAGCCTACAAGCTTCCTCCATGTTCAAGTCCACCTCCTTCATATTATTTGGCAATCTCCATGAAAACCCATGCACCAAATTTGCCAAATTTGACTGAACCACCTCAAGTGCAAGAGTATAACCAGGGCATACCCTTCTTCCACCCCCAAATGGCAATAACTCAAAGTTATGGCCTTTCACATCAATATCCTTACTTATGAATCTCTCAGGGTAAAAATTATGAGGGCTGTCCCAAATTGCAGGGTCTCTGCCAATAGCCCACACATTGATGAGCACTTGGGTCCCTTTTAGAATGTCATATCCTACAACATTAGAGTCATCTTGGGCTAACCTTGGCGGCAATAGTGGTGCCACAGGGTGTAACCTCATTGTTTCTTTGACAATTGCTTCAATGTAAGGCAAGTTAACTATGTCCTTCTCTTCCACCCATCTTTCTTTTCCAATTACTCTATCTAGCTCTTCTGTAGCCTTCTTTAAGGTTTTTGGATTTTTCAAGAGCTCAGAGATTGCCCATTCTATAGTTGTAGCAGTGCTTTCTATTCCACCTGTTAGAAGGTCCTGGGGAATAGGTTTAAACGAAATAAAACCAACTCATAGTTCAGACAACATGTTATTAACATTTTGTACATATATTTGTTTTCCACAATGAATTACCCCATATTGCATAATAATTGTTTCGTGCATACGTCAAATATGCATATCTTTTTTTTTTTTTTGGTTTTTATTGGATATCATACTTGAAGTGGCTCTCTTATATTTTTAAAATATGCTACAATTTTTTAAATTGAAGAATGGTACTATATGAATTCCAGTTTACCATTAAATTTAACTATGACATAATAAATTATTAAATATAAAATAATATTTTATCAATTTTATTAAATTTATTCACTGTAATCATACTTATCAGTTATATTTATAGAATTAATTTTACTGTGTAATTCATTAATAAACATGTTTAGGGTAAAAAAATCTAATAATTAAATTGATTAATAGTTATTACCCTAGGGAAGCCTAGCTAGCTAGTGATATTTTTAAAATAAAAAAAATCATATCCATTTAGCCAAACCTCAAGAAAAACAAATATAATTTACTCTATTTAAAATATAAAATATGTCTGTATATATTTTTAAGTTGAGAAGTTTATAAATTTAACTTATAGGTAAAACATTTTACTCTTATTGTTTTAGTCTTCAGCACAAATTCTAGAGTGTAACTAGCAACCAAATAAAAACATCCTTTTGGTCATCAATTAGCAACCAAACGTTGATTGGGAAGAATATCTTTCATAGTACCATTTAAGCCCAAAACAATTTTTTTTTGATAAATAAACAGAAAATTAGTTTTAGAAAAAAGCATAACTACACATGCCTGAGTAATTGCTTTGACCCTGTGTCTTTCAAGCTTCACCTCAAGAGTTGGATCTTCTGCTAGCTGCAAGAGCACATCGACCATGTCCTTGGCAACATAATCCTCGACCTCTTTTCTTCTCTCATCGTGTTCATCCACCACATGCTCCAGAAACCTATCAAACTTCTCACTGAAATCCTTCATTCTCTTTATGTAACCCTGTAAGTCCAAGGAATTAATCCAAGGTATGAAATCCCCAATATTCAAAAGCCCATTATTCAGAAAGAAAAACTCATCCAACATTTTCCTGAACTCTTCCGAGCTAACAAAGGCAGTTTGAGTCTTCTCTACGTACTTCTTTCCTAACACCATGCGACTTATAATATTTATGGTCAAACTGTAAAGGTAGTTTTTCAGTAATATGGTTGTGTTAGAAGAACTGAATAGTTCATTGAGCAAACTTTTCATCTCTTCCTTCCTGATGTACTCATAGGATTCCATGCTTTTGTGAGAGAATAGTTCTGTGAAGCATATCCTGCGGGCTTGGCCCCAGTGTGGGCCGTAGGGAGCCCAAAGAATATTGGAGTAATTGTACGTTGTGTACTTTCCGGCCACGGTTTTGGGCCTCGAGGCAAAGGTAAGCCCGTGGGTTTTCAGGAAGGCCTTAGCCACATCAGCGGAGGAGCCCACGACAACGTCATTGGAGCCCAGCTTGATATGCATGATGGGTCCATATTTTTGGGAGAGCACTCGGAGGGAGTGATGAGGAAGCTGGCCTATGAGGTTGAGGTTTCCGATGATAGGCCATGGTTTTGGTCCCGGCGGTAGGTTATATGGGCGGTGGCGAAAACGGCGGAAGAAGAGGAAGAGGAAGAGGAAGAGGAAAAGGAAGAAGAGAAGGACAGAGGTTGGCAGCCCTGGTGCCAATTTCGTTTCCATCTTTTGATTGGATTTGTAATGGGAAGTTTGCAGAGTTGAGTAGGGCATTATATAGTCAGCAAAGTGGGTTCAGTCTAAACTATACATTCTATAACTTTCTAAATTTTCATATCTTAAAATCACATTTACATGTCTACAATACCTCAAAAAAAAAAAAATTATAATCACGTTTTAAATCTTAGGTACCTTTCGGTTGAAGTCTTTTTCTGTCAATAACCGATAGCGATAGGTTTTGGTGACAGTCAATTTTAATGTTGTATAATTGTTTTCTTTAATATTTTTTATACCTATAATCTAAACTTATAATGTATAAAGTTATGCAACTTGGGGCAGAAACATCTCAGAAGATAATTTACATGGTTGAGTAGGGCATTTTATAGAAGACAGAGCAAGCTTCGTTAAGCACTTAAACTGTTCACCTTTAAAATTTTTATATTAAAAATCAGGCCAAAACACAAAGGCTGAATAGAACTTTTTAAAATCACTTACTTTTTCAAATAATGATTCTTGATTTATGCCCATGGATGATGCAGTGGAAATTGGGCATTAAAATACTGAAAATTCCCTCCTTCCAGAAGCATTTTCCATGTACGCATTAACATTCAAGGTATATAATCAACCTTGGATTGCAGTTATTTATTTATTTCTTCTTCTAATTTCCGTATATACCATACTGTCAGAAAAATGTACCTTTTTAGAATAGAATAAAATAAAAGTCAAGCAATTCTTACATATACTTAGTACACGTCATTTATATATTCAACAATTAAAATTTATTTTGCACATAGGTCCCACCTATATTGCAGATAAACCCCACTTATATAATCTAATTTATCCATTGATTTTTTTAAATGCAACGTGTTCCAAGTGCACCTAACAAAATTTCGTAAAAGTCCAAGTGCACCTAAAAACTTTCATAAAAGTCCACTTGATGATGTGATTAGGCTGATGGGATTCAAAATATAATCTATCAACAATGAAAGAATTGAAAAAGATCCAGGATAGGCATTTGTTTTTTTTTTTTTGGGAAAATTTTCAAATGACATTCTCTTCTATTATTTGTGTAACTATATCAAGTGAACATGAAGTGCATATTATTTATATATTTATTTTTTGGATGGAAATGAATTGCATTTTATTGGTGTAATTTCCATGTGAAGATCAATATTTATATTTAAAAGTTAGATTTATTTTTCTTGAAAAGTTTCAATTGACATTCTCTGCCATTACCAATGGAAAGCAAATTCTATTTTAAAGTTTCTGAAGCATTACATCGCTTTATTTGACTAATTAATTTAGTTAATAACATATAAGTATTGTACAAAGTATATATCGTCATGAGTGAACAGTTGTCACATTTGAATCCACAAATGTGTCTCATGCATTATTTAGATCTTTAGAACTTTCTTTTCTAATTAAATCACAATCACTCGTGTCATTCTGGTTACTAAATGGAACTCTCGCTGCGTTTAATTCTGTTGTTACGATTTAACAGGTTTCACATTATTGAATCTCTCTTGATTTCATTTAATTGTTGTTTTTGTGGTTTGAGCACGCATAACTTCTATTTGACAAAATGATCAAGTGCGTGTTCTTTAGTCTAGTGTTTTTGATTCAAGGTCTACAATAATGCCCTCTTCCAGGATAAGTGAGAATATCTTAAGTCATTCTGGTGGAATCATCACTCCTGCACTGCATTCGAGGATTTCAGAATGGGATGATGAGATGAAGAAGGACGGTTTATGTGAGGGAGGTAATTACACGCACATTGAAGAGTTGGCTCCTCCTCCTCCTCCTCCTCTTCCTGCGGACAAAACAAGTGCTGAACATGAGGAAGAATCAGAAAAGATGATACCACAAAGTGAGCCTATATTAAAACAGCGTCTTCATGCACTTGAAGCCATTATTGGCATAAACTCAAGCTTCTTACTCCTGCAATTGTGCTAATATCTTGTTTTCAAAGCTGTCATGTCTTTTCTCATATTCATGTAGTTGTATGAGTGAGGAGGAGGAACATTTTGTGTGAACCTTTTTTTTTTCTGGGCTATGAACTACTATTGCAGGAGAAGTGTTTGAACTGTACGATTTCTATTATAATTGGGACAGGTAGGTGTCTTAGTCTGGCTTCCTTTTGAAAAGTTATAATTTTTAAGATTGTATTTCCCTTAATTGGTCAAGTTAATAATTACGTGATTAACCATTTCCCATTTCGTGAAAACATTACATAATCATTAAATTGGTCACTAATAAATTGCAAATTAAAAATCGAATACGGATCCCTCCCCTCTTGGAATCCAATAATTGAACTGAATATTGATGGGCCAGGGGTTGTTTGGGAAAGCAGCTGCAGATCTTATCAAAAAATTATAGAAATATTTATCATTGCAATGCAAGATCTACTGTGTCTTAAAACATATAATCTTCTATATGTTATGATTGACACTTTAATGCTTTTTTAATTTGAATTATTGCAATGGGACGATTATTCTATATAGATATATACAGAATACGAACATATATATGAAGGCTAATGCAATAGTATAGAATAGTTTTCTTTGAATTTATTAATAAGGTGCATGCGAGCATATAAGGGTTGGTTGATAATATTTTTTATACATTTATTGATGCACCCTATGAAAAATTAAAAACAATCATACCATATGGAATATGTGATGAATATACTATTCTGTTTAGTCACTATCAAAGTAAGCGAGCACAAAATCCGAAGAGTATAAATTTGAAATTCATTAAATGATTATAATTGTAATATATATATATATATATATAATAGAATTTATATACTACTATATCAGCTATTACTTACAATTTTAACTTTGTTTTTACAAAAATTACCGAAAATTAAATATCAATTTAAAAATCAAATTAAAATAAAAAGGGAAAATTATGTAAAATCATTTTGAACTACAATTTAATTACAATTTAGATACATAAATATTAAAGCTAACATTTTATTCTCCTAAACTATAATAATAATAATAATAATAATAATAATAATAATAATAATAATAATAATAATAAACGTTACATATTGATTAAAACTAACTTCTGAAAAATTATGTGATTGTCATGTATAATACTTTCAGCAAAGGAAAGAGTTTGAAAAGATAATAAAAAATATAGTATCATAATTATGTAATTTTTAGATATTAACTTTAATTTATATGTGACACTGTCATGTTTTATAATAATTTATGGAAATTAAATGTTACATTTTAAAATTTCTCTGCCTAAATTGTGATTGAATAATTTAAGGGAATTATATATGTAATTTTTACAATAAAAAATTGTTTCTTTTTGCATACAACGTGAAGAGAACATTAATTAACATGAAATTGTAAGATCCTCGTGTGCAAATAAAGTTAATGATGCTATGGTAATAAAAAATTCTAAAAGGTGATAATAAATAATCAAAATAAAAAATAAATTTTAATAATTTTATCATGTCATTGAGAGCAATTATTGCTTTGAAACTAGATGCATGTTTCGCTAGTTTATGCTTCTTTTCCGCAATATAATAAAATAATGAGGTGTAACTTTCTGCTGAATTACTTTACTTGAATTCTATTGTAAATTAACAAATAATTGCTTTGATTATTTTTATCCCAGCACATAAGATAACCATCACGACCTAAGGCCAATAAATAGCGCCATACATGTAGCGCCACATGAAAAGCATGGATCACTAATCTTTTTTGATATTATATTAAAGAGATTGAACTCTTAACATTATCCATACTCTCACTTTTATCCGTACCACTTGAACTAGCCCCAAGTGGCATATATAGATTACTAATCTAATTTGTCTTCTCATTTTATGTGTGGATGCTAAAATAGCTTCCACTTGTGGCAATGCTCTGATTTATATTTTTATAGTGGAAAAGTTAAAGTTGAGATTCTAATTTAAATATATTTATTTTGAAAGATTATAATTTTAAAAATTTTTTAAAAGAAGATAATATAAAAAATTTAATATACACAAAAAAATTATGATTCAAAATCTCAAGCTAAAATTTTTAATCTTAAAATCCTTTAAAATAATTTTAAAATTTAAAATATTTTAATATAAATATTTTTAACTTAATACAAATTTTTTTAGAACCAAAATATAGCTAACTAGATATCTTAGGCTAAATTCTTGCTTTATCATACACACACGTATATCATGTCTTTTCTCATATTCATGTATTTGTACGAGTGAGGAGGAGGACCATTTTGTATGAACCTTGTTAATCCCATTAAATGTCGATATCAAATGGACTGTATTTGGCCATGCGATATGCTCACATGCATGGACTGAAATTTGTGACTATTCTGTCTGTCTTATGATTTGCTTATTGTGTTGTCCCATTATTTCTACACAAAAACCTCTCAGTAATACAGGGAATTAACATTGGTGCTAGCATTCGGTTGAGATGATGGTGAAATCTCCTTTTTCTTGGCTATGAAATACTCTTGCAGGAGAAGTGTTTGAATCTGAAAATTTTCTATTATAATTGGGAAAGGTTGGTGTCTTAGTCTGGCTTCCTTTGGAAAAGTTATAATTTACGGAGTTAAATTTCCAGTTATGCGTAAAATATATATTTTTAAGATTGTATTTCCCTTAATTGGTCAAGTTAATAATTACGTGACTAACCATTTCCCATGGCGTGAAAACATATATAATCATTAAATTGGTCACTAATAAATTGTAAATTAAAAATTGAATATGGATCCCTCCCCTCTTAGAATCCAATAATTGAACTGAATATTGATAAGGCAGGGTTTGTCTGCTTCTTTTAAGGAATTTATTGGTGAAGTCACTAACTTGCCACAGCTAAATAAAATTTTTTTTTTTGGAAGTCTTAAATTCCTTTCTGTTGGCTAAAGAGAATTACACTCTAATGATGACCCACTCAACTCACATTTTATCTAACAAGCCGCATATCGAAGGTTGACGAAATTACATAAGTAGTTACTATCAAAGTTTTATTTGATCTTCCAAAAACAGAAACATTTATTTCAACAATTTGTCAATTTACGTCTTTTATTATATTTTTTATAAAATATACATATATGTTGTTATGAACCCTTCTTTATAATACTTTTCCCCTCACTGCTTAACAAACATACCTAACTAACATTTTTCAGGATTATAACAGTTGCAGTATTACTTTCAAAAAATAAATATGAGCACCTAAACGAAGACTCACATTGGGTTAATTTGAGCATGTATGTTTGTCCACATCGATGACACACCCGTTTTTAAAAGAAGAAAAGAATTTTTTTTTTTTTTGCTTGTGTTGTTGAAGGAACACACGAGCATGGAAGAAAATTTCGTGTGATGATCCTCATCGATACACACAATGAAAAATAAAAGAGAAAATATATATATATTTATATATATATATGAATCGACAAAATTAGTACTTGCATCATAAAGCAGGACTATAGTTGGAAATAGACATAACTGATAGCATATTACATATAATTTCCACGCTATACATTGATACCTGATTAATGTCATTAATTTTTTGGTGGTATTATGATCATTGATGGGTTTAATTATGAATAATTGTGATAAAAATTACTTTGATCCTGTCATACTCGAAATGTAATCATAACATGCAAAAAAAGAAAATTTTCAATTTTTGAAAAAGAAAACTAAGTGAAAAAAAGTTGCCATTAAAATTTTAATTATAAAAAATAAAAATTTAAAAAAATATTTTTGAAGGAAAATGGGAAAAATTGTCTATGAATTAGAGATAGGTTTGAGGGTCAATTGTGCTGGGAAAATGTGTTAAATAGTCTGCAATACCAATTTTTAAAAATAGTTATTCTAAGTTAATTGTACAAAAATAATATAACTTTAATCTTATTTTAATTACTTTTATCATTCACATATAAATAAAATAATTTAAAAAATTAGGAAAAAAATAAAAGAAAGAAAGATTTATTTACAAGAGCAAATTAACATAGAATAAGAGCTTAAAGTCTATATATTCTATGAAAAATATTAAAATTCACGTACCACAAGGGATAGAAAATCAATGTCAATTAGTTAGTGATTTTTATTTTTATTTTTATTTTTGTGAAGAGAATAAGAAAATAAAATTAATTTGATTTCATAAACAAAACAAATTTGATAACTAGTAGGTGTGTTTTAATTAGAAAATACCAAGTTAACCTTACTTTTTTACTTTTTTTCATTTTCTCTCTTTTATTTTTGTTTTGGAATTATGAAAGTTATATTTTTTGTATTTTTTAAAAAGCTTAACTAATTTCCTAAAAATTAAAAAAATAAAAGGAATAAAATTAAACAAATTATTTATTGTGTACCTGTGTGAATATGTGCATAGCATGATATAATGCTGAAGATAAAACCAATTCCATCCCACATACACAAAACATGAACAGCTTATTTGGTTGGATGATACAAAGGGAAAGAAAATATAAAATGTAAATAAATAGAATAAGAAATAATTTGTATACCTTACTTTTGAAAAAGTAACAAAGAGGGATATGTATTGTTGAATAATAATTATAAAGGTATAATAAATATTATACACGATTTAGAAATAGATTCTCTTGCCATTACAACAAACCAAACAAGCTTTAAAAAAATAATAATTGAAAAGTTAGAACTTAGGCACTTACCTCCTTTCAAGCTAACCTTCCAAGCTAAAGTGTAGCTTCTTAGAATCATACAAGGGACAAGCAGCATTTTTCCATTTTTTATCATGAGCACTAAAACTATAATATAGTGAACCAAGGAAAATTCAATATCAAATGTAAATTCAAACACAACATCCACCTAACATAAAGCATGGTGCATACTACGTGCATATTTATCTACCCAAAGCATAATGTTTCTGATATGATTCACATTACCTAACACTTCATGACGTACACCCATGATATGAATTAACCTTAAATGGCATCACTATCTAACAATCAAAAATAGACATGCCACATGACTTCTTTAATCCAGTCATAATAAATCACTCAACAAATACATTAAGAATTCATTCAACTTTTAGATATGAGCACAAGTGGCTAGAATCTTACCCAAATCAATTGGAATGCATTGATAAAGTGCCTTGGTATTAAGATTCTACCCTTACAAACCATGCTTCTAAACGAAATAGGATAAAGTTAACATGACATCTAACTTGATAACCATTTCAACTATCATAGTTTCAAACCAAATGAAAGGAAGAAACTCAATTAATTACTCACTTAACATTATCTTAACTAGGGCAAAAATAATAACAACCCCCAAACTGCAACTCAACGTATGAAGATGATGACAAGGAAATTTTCAAATTAGAGAATGACACTTATAAATGCAAAAGAACGATAGAGTAGATTAAATTAAATTGGATTAGAACTTTTCCTTATTGTCTATAGTTAGCTTTTTGTTTTTTCTCTCAATCTCTGCTACTCTCTTTCTCCCAAATTCGTTCTTAGTTCCCTTCTCTATTTATATCTTATCTCTTTTTATCCCCCCAAAAGCTATAAGCCATAGTGATAAAAGGTGGATATTATGGGATTTGGCTGTGAGAGATCAAAGTAAATCATTCCTTTTTGTCACATCCTAAAACTTGGAGTGTGATCGGCACAAAGTATGGGGTAAATCCCACATCCATAAGACTCATTTTCTTTCAGTCAACCCATCCTAATTCCTAATTCCTAAATACATTTTTACATAGATGAAACAATTGGGAACTAATGCACATGAATACTTCCATACTGCATATTAAAATCCTCAATCAATTTTGAATTCAACTATTTGTAGAAATTTCAACAAAATTTTCCCAAAAGTTGGACTTCCTTAAATCTCTATAGATAGACAGCATCCCAGTAAAATAATTAAAGGTGCTCTGCTCCCATTCCTATGTTAGGGTGAGAGGTCCTAGTTATGAGTTATGTGGATTTACAACTATGATAGAAGAAGATAATGATGCAAAATACTCAAAATAGACTTCATTTATGTAGTCAATGTGGGGCTTCATCAAAACAAAATAACCATCATGGATACATAGACCACATGGATAAATAGTTGTTTGTCATGGCCATACAACTCACATGGATAAATAACCAATCAATTGTGAGTTCTCAGTTTGCATAAATAACATTCCTTCATTCTATGTGTGATGGTCATCAAACAAAGCTAGCACATCCCATATTAATCATAGTGCGCAGGGCTAATAGAACTACTATGAGCAATTAGCATTCTGTATCCAATTCCTCCATAAAAATATTTCTGTCGTATATGGAATCGTACTACTCAATTCATACATAAGCAGTTCTTAGAAGTAACCAAGGTGAAAATTCATGAAAAAAATTCATGATATTTTTTTCATTAATTGTATACATGTACCAATCATTTAGAAAATTAGAGATCTCAAATTTATTAGAATATAATTTGGAAAAAACCTTGAAAAATTCAAAATTTAATACTTGAGAAATCATGTTGTTTCATAAAATAAAATATAAAATGGTATGAGACTTGTAGTGGGACATTATTTACTTACCATATAGGGTAGACATTGTAAAATTATCTACTATTCCTTCCAACAATGCACTTTATAAGGGAACGTCTCTATGACTCCTAAAAATACAATTTAACACAACTTTTACTATCTCAATAATTTCTAATTGTCATAAAAATCAAACTATTCACTTAACCAAATATTTGAGTTTCATTGGACACTTGGTTTTCCAATCATTTCACCCTTGCAACTTACCCATCAATATTTACACTATTAAGCAATACTATCCTTGGTCATTATTTTCCTTTACCACCCAAAAGAGTCATTTAACTATAAGGCTCAACTTTATTGCTTACTAAGAGACTTATTCAATTGCATCATCCACTTGCAACAGAGACCCTAATCTAATAAACATGCATATATATATATATGCTAAATTGAATTAATGACATAAATAGCTAGAAATTACCTTAAAGAACCGAAGTTGAGAATTTAACAAGAAATGCCTTACTTAAGCATCTAGAAACACTAGACAAGGGCTACCATTGTTCATTTTCCCTTTTATGAGCTCTCCGGAACGAGAGAAGATAAATAAAATTTATCTCTTCAATGGTATTAATGTCAGACCCCAAGTCCCCTACATTGTCTGGCTTGTTTTAATTACAATCACCACACTTAGTCTAGTCTTTTTACTCTCTAGTTGATTTCTAATCTTAGTGGCCTTAGTTAATATTTAATTTACTTTGTTAATCTTTTAGTTTAATGGTGTGTTTCAATTCCATGTTTAATCTACTTTAATTATCCCTTTTTTCCCCCTTTTTTTGTAAATTTATTGTTGTTGTTGTTGTTGTTGTTATTATTATTAATTTACAATAGAATCTTACCTCAATATTCTAGTTGAAGTTTGTGTGAGTAAGCACCACACCTATATGCCCAATTAGAGGCTTTCCTACATCTATAGAGTTTCCATCTTTAAGTTAACAGAAATCAAAATTCCAAGAATTCTAAGTTTAGGATTTACAAAAGTTGGGAAAAGAAAACTTTACCACCTAATGCTGATTTTTTATTTTTCTAGTACTTCTCCAACTCCTTAATACAATGCCCAAATCAATAATAAGGTCAGTGGAACCACAATCCAAATCTTTGGTCGACGCAGAAATGTTGGGAGAAATAGGCATTAGCAAGGTTTTAAATTGCAGGCCGCATTGCAAAATGCGGCCACAATATTGCGAATGCTACCCAACCCGCATCCGCATTAACCCGCAATTGTAGAGGGTTCAGAAATCACAATAACAGACCACAAGATAACGGTGTTGCAACCACAATGAAACGGTGTTGTGGTTCCGTTGCGGCGCATCATATAAAGCCAGAAACACAGTAACACACAAAGCTCTAAACAAGTAGTTGGCCGGTCCTAACTTTACTTTCCCAAACCCAAGCAACAAAAGAGAAAAGCCAAGAAGCAGCAACAGGCCAACAACAATCAGTAGAGAGGGCTTTGATTTGATGAATCTGAAGTTTTGAGATCTGAAACCATACCTGAAGGTTGAAGCACCCGAAGCGAAGCTGGTGATATCACCCAAAGTGGAACCAGTGAGATCTGAAACCATACTCTAAAGCCAGAGAAGCCCCCAAAGGTATGCATATCTTCTTCTTGCTCTACTTTGCTCTTTTCTTCATTTTGGTTCCTTTTCTAGCTTTAGAGTTGGAAGTCAAAGCATTAGATCAGGGAGGGGAGCAGTTTGATATTTTTATAACTTTTGCTTCTATTATTTTTTATCAATAAAAATGTGAGCACTTTGCCTTTTAATACTTTCTCTGACACCGGAAAACGAGATTGGACGAATGAAGTGAACTGACTTAGACTAGAATATTATATGTTGAATTTGGCAAATGCATTTTTGGATTGAGCTTGCTATATGAATTGATTAAATTATTAAATCAGTGACCACATGTCTTAAAGGATATATGTTGAGATTTGTGTGGATCAATGGGTGATTGAAATTTGCTAGAGTAGACCTTCACGTGATGAAGATGCATTGAAGATTTGGACATGATAAAGAAGCTTTGAACAGATTTAAACAAATGAGGGACAGGATATTTTATTTTTGCATTTTATTGTAGATGATACAATTGAAGGTAGGAAAAAAAAGAATGAACATTTTTTAATGTTAAAAGCTTCTATTTTACATCTTCACTTATTTTGATTTTGATTTTGATTTTTTTTTATTTTTGTTTTATTTTTTCTTAATTTTAAAAAGATATAAATACAAAATATATAAATTACTTAAGTGATAATAAATGCAAAATATATAAACTACTTAAGTAATAAGTCTTACATAATATATTTATTTTTAAAAAAATTGATAAAAATTAAATTAAAAAAATAAAGAGATTCAAATTTATTTATTTCTTTTGAATTATATGTTGTATACTTGATTAGAGGATTTGAATTTCGTGCCCCGTTAGTACCAGTGTTAAGATATCTCTTTTTGAATTCTTATGACTGATAGGATATCTTTTGTTAGGATGGGATGATTCTCTGCCAAAATTAAAATAGGTATAATATATATTTCTTTATTGGGTTTCATATATATATACATATATATTGAAGCTTGTTTGTCGTTGGTCTTTTTATGAGTTTCATATATATATATATATACATATAATATATATGGTAATCAATGAAATCACAATCCATAACTCATTAAAGAATAATATATATTTATTTCTTAGATATCAAAATTAGCATGTAAAATGTGAATTCTGCATGAAACTATATTAATAATTCTAAAATAGAATGATTTCTGATGTCGACACTGTTAGCATACACAAGTTCATATGCTTTTCATGCTCTAGGTTAAGTGTATGATGGTGGTCCATAATTTACATATATGCTCTGATTGATAGTTGCAACTTGCAAGCTAATCAGTAGTTAATCCACATTTGAATTCAATGTATATTTTAGAGTTAAGAACAAATATATTTAAGATATACAAAAATAAATTAAAAGAAAAAAAAAAAGATTAAAGGGGGTTTTAAATTATGATAATTCTTTGTTTAGTCATTCGAATATGCTTAAAATAAATAAAAATATATCAGAGAACCAATAGAAATAAACACAAATAAATCATTATACAATTTTTAAGAAAATAACTATTAATGAAGTGATTAATTATAATAGTTTATTTGTAATAGTCAAATTATCATAAAATAATACAATAACAATGGCACATTATCTATACTATTATATATGTATTTGGGATCTTTGCTTTCTTTTGTCTCCCAAAGTAAAATAAAAAAATATTTTTTTTAAAACATGTAGATATAAATTATTATCGAAGAAGAAAACGTTAAAAATGCTAAAGATTTAACTTCCTACAACTTCTCTTTTTATTATTTTAAAATTTGAAAAAATTATAATTTAATTTTATATTTTAAAAATATTAAAAATTTAATTGAAAGAATATTTACATACACTTAAGTACATTTCTAGTTCATCCTTCTAAACTCTTGCACCAAAAATAAAAATTTATCCTTCTAAACCTTCATTTTTGTCCATTCTTACTCCAAAAAAAAATAACAAGAAAGAAAAATTTCCTGCCTCCCTATAATGGCATTATTTTTAAAAAAATGAAAATTTAACATATGTATATATAATAAGTATGGATTTCATTGATTGCTAATTAATATATACATATGTAAAAATTTGCTAATTAATTAAAATGGGATTCTTTAAAAAGGTAATATTAAGATATTTTTCATGAATTTATTAATAATTCCTAAAAATTATTGCCATTTTCTATCAAGAAAATAAAAAAATTAAAATATTGCCCAAAAATCCAAAAAAAAAGTTAGATGATAAGAGATTGGCACTATTCATCAATTTATGAAAGTTTAAAACACACTTTTCTTGAGAGAGAGGTGAAATATTTGAACTTTGAAAAATAGTAGTATTAGTTTGGGATGAAATCATGGACCAAACTGAGTAACTATGATTGTTAATTAATTATTATCTAAGCTTGATCCCATTTTATATTACAGTTAGCATACAAAAGTAAAATACAGTTAGCCACTCTACTGCAATTAGGCCAAAATTTCGCTTTAGTTCCAGAGGTTTATAATTAGAATCAGATTTTGATACACTCTTTTATATCTATATTATTAAAATTTTTAATAAAAATATAATATGTGTAAAAGAATTTTATCATATAATACTGAATTGTAAAAATTATTATATTTATCTATAATTTATTATGTTTTTATAAAATAAACTTATAACAAAAATATTAAAATTAAACTAAGTTTTTTTTTTCTTTATACTTATTTGTTGAATTAAATTACCCAAAAAAAGTGTTTGCATGGGTGGTTAAATGTAATCATTAAATAAACCTTTTAAGCATAAATTTTAGTAAATTACCTCATGACAGATTAATCATTGACCCACTATTTATTTTATTATTCTTTAATATAACTTAACCCAATCATGATTAATTTATTATTAATCCACTTTATATTAACTGGGGACTAATTTGAACGATCATGAAATATAATAAGAAACATTAATTTTTTTTTTGGTTTTTATAGTCTACATGATTTTTTAATTTGATTCTTATAGTTTATTTTTTAAAAAATTAAATTTTTTAATATTTTCCAAACATTTAAAGATAAATTATTACCCTTATAACTCTATTAGTATTTTATTGATTAGGCTAAGGAAATTTAGATGCATACAAAATGAACTATATTGGAAGGCTAAGGTGAGAAATATAAAATATATGTAAGGTAAAAATATTTATATTAAATTTTAAAATTATTGTGAAAGACCAAAGATAAAAAATTTAAACAAATTATAGTTCAAAATTTTAAATTTAACTTTTTTATTCTTAAATCATTCAAAATAATTTTAAAATTTAAAAATGCAACACTGTAATTTTCCCAAGTCTCTCACTCTTATTCTCATTAATTTATACATAAATAATAAACAAATAATATAATAAGAGATATCTTACCATATATAGAACAAAACAAATTTAAAACACATACTTATTATGTATTAAATATGGATTTAATTATGGACAAAATTTCTAATCGATAACCAGTCTTTCAAATATAATAAACTCATTAATATTTATTCTTATGATTAGATTCCATAATCTTTTTTTTTTTGGGAAAATTTTAATATTTATTCCTATGATTAAATTTTCTTGTCAACAAATTAATTGGAAACTATAATAGCAAAGATAGAGAAAGGATTACACCATAAACAAATAATATTTTTATAGGGAAATGTGAGCGTTGCATATTTTTCCTTAGATTACTAAGCCATGCATCTTTCTATTATATCCAATCTTTAGGCCTTTGTCATTTAGCCTATAAATTCATTAAATTTTGAATGTTTAGTATATTAAAAGGGAAAATAAAAATGCTAACCTTTGAAAATAACACATCTATATATTTATGAACCTATATATGATTTACTGATTGATACCTATCATTATACGAGCATTCAAAAAAGAGTCGTTAATGTTGGTGGTGGAACTGAGATTATTATTACTGAACTTTGAATTTTTATTCTGATTTTGTTTAATTGATTAATTTTTTAATTATTCAATTGTACTTTTAGTTTTGTTATATTATATTATATTATTAATTTCATTTGATCAACAGGTACTATAAAATATAAACAATGCCGCCAAGAGAAGAATTTCCAACAGGAAGATTAGAAGGTGCTCCTAGTGATGATATCGGTTGGCATTTTGGAATACCTATAACTGGAAATCGAAGCAACATAATTTGCAAACTATGTGGGAAAGTAATAAAAGATGGAATTACTCGACTGAAACAATATATTACTCATTTTAAAGGATAAGTAGCTGGTTGTCCTAGAGTTACAACTACTATTCGAGAAGGTATGATGAAACTCCTTTTAGATAATAAAGTAAAAAACTAATTCAAAAAAAAGAAAAGAAGAATTTGAAGCAAGATTGAGATGTGATAAAGATGATGAAATGGAAGCATTTGTTGATGAGGAAATGCAAATGAGGCATGCGACCCAAGAAAGTATCATATCACATCATGAATGGGAAGAGAGACAACAATTTAGACAACAAGCCAAAGGAGGAAAAAATGTGTATGAAGAGGGTGGAAGCTTTCATGCAAGAGCAAGAGGATCAGAAGATATTGCTTTTAGTTTAAGATCTTCAAATATTGGTCTTGTGAAGAGTAAAAGCATGAAACAACCAAAAATTTCTGGTGGTTTGATAAAAACATTGAGGAAGAAATTAGGAGAAGCAGTATCAAGGCTTATTATATATAAGTGTCTTCCAATGAATTTATCTAATTCTCCTTAGTTGTATAACTTAATTACTGCAGCTGCTGAGATAGGTACAATAGGGGTTAAATTTCCTACTCCTTAAGAGATTTCAGAAGTGTATTTGGAAGTTGAATACCAATCTATGAGGGAATGGATAAATGGATTGAAAGGTGCATGGAAGGAAAGAGGTGTTACAATAATGTGTGATGGTTGAACTAATAACATTAGTCACATGCATATAATAAATTTTCTTGTCTATTACAGTAGGGGAACTATTTTTTTAAAATCAATAGATGTTTCTTCTGTTGCTAGTAGAAATACTAATTACTACCTTCAGTTACTTGATCAAGTGGTAGACGAAGTTGGAGAAGAATATGTAGTCCAAGTGGTTATAGATAATAAGGGAGCTTTAAAGGCAACTGGAAAAGAATTAATGGAAAAAAGACCACATCTCTATTGGTCACCTTGTGCAGCTCATTGTTTAGATCTATATTTAGAAGACATTGGAAAAAAGAACAATGTACAAAAGGTGTTAGAGGATGCAAAGATGATAACATCCTTTATATATAACCACATTTAGACTATGAATTTGATGAAAGAATATACTAGAGGTAGAGATATTATTCGTCCAGCCATTACTCGCTTTGCTACACAATTCTTACAACTACAATCTTTTATGAAGCAAAAGCATGCTTTGAAAAATATGTTCAACTCTGAAAAGTTTAAGAAGTCTAAATTTGGCAAGGAAAAATCTAGACTAACACATGATGCAAGAAAAAAAAATTTGGATAATGACTCTTGGATCAAAGCTAATGAAATACTAAAAGTATTTGAGCCAATTGTTAAAGTGTTAAGACTGGTTGGCGATGATAAGAAACCAATCATGGGTTTTATTTATGAAGCTATAGATAGAGCAAAGCTATCTATACAACAAAACTATCGTTATCACTCAACTTATAACAACATGATAGATAAAAAGTGAAAATTTCTACATACTGATTTACATTCTGCAAGTAAGTATATATATATATATATTATGTTGTCACAAAAAAGAATGTTTGTGTATTGACTAATTAAGTCTATTTCTTTTTTTTTTCTAAGCTATTTTCTTAATCCTCAATTTCAATTTGGAGTTGAGCATAGTCATTCAGTTTATAAAGAACCATTTAATGGAACCAGAAGTGCAATCACCAAATTAGAATGAAATATGGATGTTGCAATTAGAGCACTAAATCAAGTTAGTTATTTTTTGCATAATAAATATTTGGAATATATTATTATATATTTATATTAAATTTAATATGATGTTGCATAGTTAATACTTTTTTGAGACAAGAGAGAGAACTTTGGAATGCCACAAGCTCAAAGAGCATGGTCTCAAATGGATCCCAGTAAGATATAATTTATTTTTTATCTATAAGTATACATGGTGCAATATGTGACTCTATCAAAATGATTATTTTTGTTTATAATTCAAAGTTAACTAAATTTTTGTATTATTTATTTAAATAGTTGAATGGTGGATGATAAATGGTTCGTGTGCTCCTAAACTTCAAAGCATTATAATAAAAGTTCTGAGCCAAATAACTCCAGCTTTAAATTATGAAGGAAATTGGAGCATATTTAGCTATATTCATACAAAGACAAGAAATAAACTCAAGTATAAAAAATTACAAAAACTTGTGTTTACCTTTTACAATCTGAAGCTTAAAATGAGGGAGAATAAGAGGCGTAGTCAAGAAGAGATAGAAAATAGTTTCAATCCAATTAATCTTGATTACATATTCTAAGAAGATGATCCCTTGTTTCCATAGATTGAGGAGAGGGAAGGCCCATTATTGGATGGACTTCAAAATTCAGAATGGCTCTCAAGAATGGATACTGATGATGAAGAGGTAGAGGCTGATAATGTTCCCACGAAGGTCATAGTCAGGGTGGTAATGGTGGTTTAAGTCCACCAAGCAACAATAGTGGTAGTGATGGTGGTGATGCAGCAGAAAGTGATCATGATTTAGATAAAGAAAGGAAACAAGATCCATATCAAGACATTCCATATACTATGCGTGATTTGGGTTTTGTTGTTGATATGACATCTTTTCAGGATAGAGACTCTAGTGATAATAGAAGAGGTGGTCATCAATCTATAAGAGGTGGAAGACAATAAAGTGGTGTACCAGAAGATAGTTCTTCCTCTAATTTTTCACAAATTTTTAGTGATTTTGGCATTGGTGGCTCATCTCAAAGTAGTCAAAAGTTATTATCCCCCATTTTATCAATAACCTTTTCATATGTCACATGATCATTGTCCAATGATTCAAGTCCCATCATATTATCAACCTTCAATAAATTATCAAGAGCCTTATTATCACCAAGCATCAAATTTTTCTTATCAGCAAATGGAGAATACAGGTGGAGGATTTTTTTAATTATGTTTTTGGACAGGGAGTAAGACAAGGTGATAATGAAAGTGAAAGTGGGAACTATGATCCTCTACGACATTCTACAATGTGATGATTCTAATTCTCTCTTTGTAATAAGAATGTAAGTATACTTTTATATTATCTGACTTTTCCCTTAAATTTCTCAAGTAACATTGATATGCTTGTTCAAAATAATGATTTATTTAATTAATATTAATGTTAGGCATGATATATTTATGTATATGAAAGTTATAATGATTATATAAATTTTTAAAATAATCTGTTTAACTTCAAAAAAAAATCACGACCGCAGTGACTGCAACCCGCATTATAGCACCCACAGCGTCCGCAACCGCAGTAACCACAATGTAACCATAATTTAAAACCTTGGGCGTTAGGTGTAGACTAAAGGTGGATTGCAAGAGTTTGCATGGCAGCTTAAGAGGATGCTTCAACTGAACGGGGGAGGTGCTGGAAAACAAAAAAGAACCCACTAATTTGAGAGTTGAAAATGATGAAGTTGCATATAGGAAAAAGAAACAATTGCAGGGAAAGAGGAAATAAAAGTTGAAGTTAAGCAAGAGGTTATGCTTATGAAAGGGAGACTTGAAACCCCAAAACAAGGAGGATGTTGCACAAGCTTGATTTTTTTCCCCTTGACTGAAACAAAAACAGGAACAACACGTAATCACTGCAAAGAGAAGGGTCAAGGATCAAAACAATGGAGGACAGAGGAGGTTGGAAAGTGACGAAAGTGAGGAGGCAAAACAAACCAGAAACAGTGCAAGGATGAAGCAATCATGGAGTGTTGTTATAGCTGTGATCGAGAAGTACACACTGCCACAAAACAGACAGGATGCAGCATTTGAAATGGTTCCTATCTTAGCCAAAAGTTGAAGAAGAGTAAGGATGCAAAGAGAAAAGCTTTAGCTGATACCCAAAAAAGGAGCGTGCAAGAGAAGTGGGTTCTGGATCTTTCATGAGAAGAAGAAAAAAAAAATCCTAGTGGGATCTATAGGCAATTATCAACAATGTAAGGGTTGTAAGAGAAATTTTAAAATTTTTGGTTTGGTCCATGGTCCACCCATTGTAGGCACAACTAAGAAAGGAGGAGGAAAAAAGAGACAACAAAGAAGAAATAAGATGACAAAAGTGGCCTTACTAGGATTTAAACATGGGTTCATTTGTTTACTATTTTATTGTTTCAACCACTTCAACTATGGAAGTTTTGAATTTTACGCTTTCTCAATTAAATTTTTTTCCTAGACTTCACTTAATTTACTTGAATTAATTCATTGTTAGCATTATTATTATTGTGTCAATTATTTAAATTCTCAAGTATCATGGAACTTACATCTTAATTTACGAATTTTAATGAATTTTTTTATTACTTCAAATAATCAATTTTTTGGCTTATCATATTTTTCTTGCTGCAAATCATTCACTCCATCTCTGGGCTCCTTGGCTTATCCCCATTTTTTAGTTTCTGCACCTGTGCTTATCTCTCTTTGCATCTCTGCTTTGTGCTTTTGGGTCTCGTTTTGTGCTCAACGATAGAAGAAAGGGACCTAATGAAGGGTTGGTCCTAGCTCCTGTGTTTTGCTCCTCTCTCTGCTCTCTGATGCAGATGCTCTCTTTGTGCTTTACGATGGAAGAAAGGGACTTGAAGGAGGTTTGGTCAAAACACAGTAAACCTTGCATCCCTTTTTCCCCCCTCTTTTTTTTTTGGTTAAAAAAAACCCTTTCAAATGAGCCCGAGAGAGTTCTTGTGCCTTTAACGAATTATCTAAGAGTTAGACCCTAAGCCCAAAAGATCTCTTGAATGGGTTAGCCCCTAAAAATAAATCCGGTAAAATTTTTGTATTCATTATCATTTCTTCTTCTTCGTCTTCTTTTATTTTTTTTTTCAAATTGATTTAAAAATTAGACTTGACACAGGTAATTAAAATAAATTAGAATCAAATTAAAAGTGACTAGGAATCAATACTAACTAAAATAACTAAGACTTGACTTTGAAAACAACATTAAATAAAAATCTGAAAAGAAGAGTTTTTAATTAAATATATACTATTTATTTATTTCTTGTAATTTTTTAGAAATATTCGAACAAAATATAGTGTCTATAATTGTTCTTCTTGTTTTATAAGAAGAGTGAAAATGTATTTTTTAGAGTTCTTGTCCAAGAAACAAGTAAAAAAAAAAAAAAAACATATTTTGTGTTACAAATGGTACATAACATGCAATGCAGTAAAATGACTTGATTACCCTTAACATAACTTAGACCACCTTGGATTTAAGACTTCATGATCAGATTACAAATGGATTGAACTAGACTCAATATAAAAGTGAAAAGAGGAAACGATCTAAACAAAATACAACGTTGATAGATCTCATATTATTATAATTGATGGACTAGATTGTTTTGGGATATTTCAAGGTTGAAATAGAAAAATTTTGTGTGCAATAAGGTTTAAACCATGTACAATTTTTTAAAATATATGTGGACTAAGTGAGAGATTGTTAGTAATTTTTTATTAGATGGTCTCACATATTAATATAATTGTACATGAGTCAGTTATCTTATTAAAGGAGTCCAGTTGTTTTAATAAGGTGTTTAACTGAATAAGCTTATAAAAATATCATTGTTCAAGGTATGGGCCTTTCATATGTAGAAGTCTAATAACACGTCGGTTATGATTGATGGGCCTATAATTAAAAGTGTTTTAATTAATGATATATTTGGGTTATGGTACCTAAGTCAAACACAACAATTATCATAATTTTTCTGCCCCATCTTAGAGGAATTCTAAAACAAAATATCCAAGCTTAGAAGTTCCTAACCCTAAGTTTTGCTTTTACTATGAACAAAGGTAAGTGTTCTTCATTATATTCCTTTTGGTATTACCATCCAATGTACGCATTTACATGAGATCCTATATTATCTGACTATGGAAATCATACATTAGAGTTTCTTGATTATGAGGGTTTTTTTTTAAAGGATCAAGAGAACCTTTTGCCTTTTCAAGTTTTTCCTTTCAAGTGGTTTCGTGATTTATACAGAATTAGGGTTGAATCTGTATAATTGAAAATTATTAAATTAGAGTTTGACTTCCATAATCAAAGGCCTACTTTCTATCAGATAACTATCAAATACATGAGATTGCTTCATGCTGCACATAGATGGCATTTTTTTATCCCTCATGATTTCATTTAATTGCTATATTTGTGGTTTAGCAGGCATCACTTCCATTTGACAAAATGATCAAGTGAGTGATTTTCTATTTGGTGTTTTTTGATTCAAGGTCTCTACAATAATGCCCTTTTCCAGTATGAGTGAGAATGACAATAGTGATGTGAGAAAGAATCTAAAATGATGAAGACACAGTGTGTGCCTCTGTTAAAGCAACGTCTTCATACACTTGAAGCTACTATATTGGTAAACTAGAACCTTTTACTCTTGCAATTATGCTATGGCCATTACCGTGTTTCAAAATTGTCCTGTCTTTTCTCATATTCATGTATTTGTATCAGTGAGGAGGAGGAGCATTTTGTATGAACCTTGTGAATCCCATTAAATTTTGACATCAAATGGACTATATTTGGCACTGCAATTGTATGTAGGTTCACATGTAATGAAACTTGGGATTGATCTGCACGTTCTCTATATGCTCTCTCTTAATTGCTTGTTATGCACCAACGGCATTTTTCTCCTAGAGTCTTGATCGACGAAGGCCTCTCAGATTCTTGGAGAAAATCGAAGACAAGATATTTAACCCACAAGGAACTAAAATGATGTTTTAGTCAGTAATTTTTTGTTCTTAAAAAATTTCACAGGCTTTCCCTCTTCTTTGTTCTAATTAAATTGTTGAATATTGAAGCATTCTAATTCGGTTCTTCCATGGCCAATTTTGATTTTCCAAATTTGATGAAATGATCTGGTTCTTTTGAATGAATTTGTGGGAGCGGATAAATTTCTTGGATGCCAATTTTGGTCATGGTTTTGTTCGAAAATCAGAATTCTCAAAGTAGAGAAGTTAAGATTTTTCTATATCGATGCATAGCCAGATCTTCGGCTCTCAGAGTATTTAGTTTTAGGTTGAATTTTGATTTTTGGAGCTTTGGATAGAAGGTCTTTCACGGTGGTTGAATGTCCAATAGATTGGAGTACCTAATATTAGAGTGTCAGAGCCGTGAGAAAAAAATTGGAGGTTAACCACGATTTATTTGAATTGTGGTAAAAACATTTTAAATTTAACTACAATTATTTAAAATAATGGTTAAAACACAATTTAACTGAGATTAAATAAATCATGATTATGTTATGATATTCCTGCAAATAAATACTACAAAACAGCTGAATAATACAGTGGAGGTCTTATTATTTAAATAAAAATCTGATACATTCAGGAAAGAAGAGCACGATTCAGAGGAAGAAATACAAGAATACTCAGGGAGAGAATAATGCAAAAAGAGGAACCACATAACACTCATCATAACCACACTCTCTTTCTGTGTAATACTATAATTATTACTCTCGTAACTTCCATGACAACTTCCTCCGTCGGTTACTCTTTGGGAATCCACCTGTCATAACCTCGTCTTCCTTAAGATCCTTAACATTGGGAGCATCTGACACGTCATTGCATGGAGGTTGACCGCCCACGTGTCTTAGCATAACAGATTAAATTTCAAAAAATCTTAACCACAATTTTTTAAGAAATTGTGATTAAAATGTGGCTGGACCGTTCTGCTGTCAATTACAGTCGTGGAAAGCTGTTGCAACCGTGCAAGGTAAGCCCCCTGTTCAATAATGCCATCAGTAAGTGCAAATATCAGATCTGAAGTCCATGCGCCTTTTTTTTGTTGCGATTGTTTATGTAAGTAAGATATTTGTTGGGATTAAGGGCGCTGCAATAGCTCTGATTTCCCCAATTTTCTCGTCCAAACCCATGAGAGTACAGAGGCTTGTATATCTGTTTGTTGGAAATTTGTTGTTTTCCTGTTCCCATTGAATCAGTAGCGGAGATTAGAACTTTGAGGTGACACCGAGGGCATCAAAACGATGTGGTTCACTCAAAAAAATTTGAAGGTTATTATGTAACACAGCATGAATTTGGACCTTGCATTTAAATTTATGTTTGTTGAAAAATTAACATTCATCATCTGTTTTCAGATTTAATATCCTGTTGAAAACTGAACTGCTGTTTTTCTGCAAAAAAGTTGAAGAAACTTTCGTTTTTAATGCATATAAATGGGAGAAATTTGAATGTAAGATTTTTCATTAGACATCATACAATATATTTAGGGCAAAGAAAAATGTCCAGGAGATGCCATGTGGTTAATTCATGATCACATAGATGTGTATTTTTCTTTTCTTTTTTTTTTAAGATAAAAACATAAGATGTTTATTTTTTTACTATTGAGAAGCAAAACTGAAATTGTTTGCATCAAATAGCCTAGCATTTAAGGACTAATGTGTAGGTATAAGTAAATTTGTATGAAAATAAAGAAGAAAATGATTCTTGGCTCACTCTAATATGGGGCTTTCTCTATTTTTCTTTTTTTAAACTCTTCATAAACACCACTATTTAGGGTAGAATTGAATGACAATCTTTAAAATGGAAAAAAAAAAAAAGACTCTTCATGTTAATAGTTGTGCCTCTGGTTATTGTGTTAGAGTTTATTTGGTATAAGGTCATAATGCTCCCTTTAAGCTTTGCTTGCATTTCCCTATGGTGAAGATCCTAAAAAGTTTGGTTGTGTGAGACTATTAGTCATATTTTGCTGTAAAGATCCTAAGAATTTGACAAATTGAAGCAAATTCTTTCCTTCTTATTCCTGATTTGTGGCACATCTTGACTTTTTCGTAAAATTTGGGATTCATATGCATCCATAAAACATTGTCGTAATGGTATGATCTCCTTAGAAAGCTTAGAATCTTGAGTCGTGATTCCATAATGTAGTAGCATTATATTATTTCCTCTAGGCTTTGATGAGTGAGCATAGTGGGACGTTATATTGGATGAAAAGCTTATCTCCACTATACATTTCAAGGCATGAAAAGTTTGTGCAGTGCTTCTCAATTATGAATTTCATTTTCTTATTGTCCATGAACAGGCTCTTGACGATACAAGCAGTGTTAGTGCCTACCTAAGGAAAAGGTTGACCGGTGATGATCCTGATCTCACAAAGGATGAACGACTGAGAATAAGACGATTCCTTTGGGCTTGTCCTGATGAAAAGCAATGAACCAAGGATGAATTTGAACTTGCTTTTATTTATTTATTTGTCATCAGGTCATGAATTCGAACGAGACAAAAACTTTCCTTACAAGAATGTTATTCTTTTGCTGCAACTGTTCAATCTTAACCATATCCAATGAAAGGTCAGAAATATGTAGAGTAGCACACATACAATGGCTCCAGCTATATTGGAAATTTTTAAAAAAATCTATAGCAGCAGTTAAAACCGCCACCTTATAAAACGTAGGTATAACCCTAATTATAAAAACGTGACTAGACTATATAACCATCACAACCACATTTACAAAACCGTAGCTAGACGACAGTATAATCACAATATTACTAATGACTAGTTAAAATCATGGTTAAATATATTCCAACGGATGTTTTAAGGATAAAATTTGTAACTTTGGTTAAACCAACCGTGGCTAAAACCACTAAAACTCCATAACTAAATCCATTTTTTTTTAGTGTAAAGAAAATGGAGAGATTCAAAAAAGGTTATTTACCTTAGTTTCATAAATGGGTACCTAGGCTATGTTTGGAAGTTTAGAAAAGAATAGAATGAAACGAACATTAATGGAATATAATGGAATGGAACAGAATGGAGTAGAGCTTAACGGAACATATTATTGTTTGGGAGTTTTACAAAGAGATGGAATGGTTTCATTTGATCATTGTTTGAGAGTTATTATAAAATGAATGGAATTAAATGGACAAAAATTATTTTTTTTCAATATTACCCTTATAAATTGCTTTAGATTAAAAGTGTGAATAAATTCTCAAGACTCTTATTATAAAAACATATTTCAATAATAATGATGTTTATTTGTACTATTCTGAACTAGTACAAATGTAAAGACTTATATTTATAGAAATATAATTTTAATTCTAATAAAAGATAACTTTTAATAATAAAAGATAAATATATAAAATTCTAATCCTATTGAAAGTCACATACCTAATCTTAAAATAATTAAAAACTAACAAAAAGATAAAAAGAAATATTTTATTCACTTTTCTAGAACTAATAATTTTAATACATCTATACTAAGATTTTTATAATTTTTTATCAGCTAAATAAGATCAAAGGATAATCTTGTAATTTAAATATTTAAGTTTGATCATTCCATCATTGACCCCCAAAATTGGAGGGACAAGAAAATTTGAGTTTTGGATGGCTGGGAAAGGTTTGGAAGGCATTTCTTGCCATTCTACTCACTTCTAAAAAAAACTTTCAAACACTAGTTTAAATCTTAAATCCATTCCATCCCACTCCATTCCCTCCTTAAAAAAACTCCCAAACATACCCTTTGGTGGTGTTGCTGGGTCGATCGGCTAAATATGATCCAAAATATAATTGCCAATGAAAGAAAAGGATGCAAGATAGGCATGGTTGCTGAGCTGGAATTATGATCTCTATGTTTACTTAGCTAAACAATATGAATTTGTTATGATTGAGTTATTTCCCCTCTATATAGCACCGTATGTGCATAGGGTCATATAGAGAAGAATTTGGAGAGTTTAACACTGAAAAAGGGATATCTATATTAATTTTTTTATAAGTTTACTCATAAATTCAATAAGATAATACGTAACACCATCAAACTCATAACACAAAGAAACTGCATTACTGGTAATCTACGAATATATGGAGTAAGAAAGAGAAAATTGAAAGGCTTATATGAATCAATTATGCAATGAGTAGATTAGATAGTAGTTAGTAGCATTACTGATATAAGAGATTAAAAAAAAAAAAAAGACAAAAGAATGTTTTATTTTTTTACGTTTTTTAAAGCAATAAAGGTGATGAAAATTCCATGCACTTTCTAGGATTACCGGCCCTTTCGCGATATAATCAATGGGCGTATGTCTTGGTCTATATCCTATTGAGAAAAAAAAAATTCGAACGAGGTGAGGCATAATTCAGCGTCCTGGATATATGAGTTTTAGACAAGGTGGGGCATAATTCAAGCTTTTGGAGTTCTAAATTTTTACCTTTGCAGGTAGTTTTTGTGGGATTTTACAGATCTTTAGGTTAATTAGTTAATGCATGGAATTGGTGGGGCTTGGTGGGGGAGTTGCTTTAGGACTTGCGTTTGAACAACTTCGAAGAGAAGTATGGAGAGTGATGGACAACGTTGTGATGTTCAAACCCAAATTGGAAGAACTGGAAGAAACACTCGATGTATTAGCTCCTGTGATCCAAGAGATTGAAGAATTAAACAGATGACTGAATGGACTAGATTATCAAAGAGAAACTAATATCTTCATTAGATTGATGGAAGATAGTAAGAAGCTTATTTCCAAGTGCTCCTATATAGGACGGTGGAACTTTCTCAAACAGTCACGTTACCAGCAGAAGCTAGTGGAGCTAGACAACAAAATCTTGAGGTTCCATAACCTATACATGCAAGTTCACATGGCAAGGGATCAAAAGTAAACCTTGTTGGCTGTGAAAGAGATGTTTATGTCACTCAACCTGCCCCTTGATCATTGTGGATATTCAAATCTCACTATGTGGCTCACTGCCTCGACCATCGGTCCCAATCAGATGATTCTAATGAATGTTTTTACTAGTTCCTACTCAAGCTTGCTACTTGGCTCTTGCCACAAGAAGGTGCTTCTTGTGAGATTTGAACCCTTACATTGCAGATAAAATCCACCCACATAGAGCTCAGTTTGCCTACTCAGATTAAACCCTTTTGTTTTGCTCAAATTGAATGCTTTTGACACTCGGATTGATTCCAGTTAAAATGTGTTAGTTTTGCCTAATTTGACCTAATCTGACTTGATCTCTAGGTTGAGCTGGGTACTAGTTCTTCAGTTAAAGATATGAATTTTTTTTTAAAGATTCCATTATCTAGTGGTGAGTGATAGACAAATTTATCTCTCATGATTTATTTGAATAATTAGATGACAAGTACACAAAATGTAAGTAAGTGTTATTCTAATAACTGAACACAGCTTTAAAATAATTCCTGTGTTCCACGGGTCACAACACTAGTACATTTAATATGTTAGAAACTAACATGCATTTTCTATAACGCAGATGAACCATGATAGAGTCACCCTCGAAGTAGAAATTGGTGATGCAACAGTAGCCTGACAGTTGCATTGAAATTGGAAGGTAAGCAATACATTCCTTTTTTTCTTTTCCTTTTTCACGCACGCAGTCTTTTAATTAATCAAAATTTTCATATCTATATATTGGTTAAACTTCCAACACAGTTTCCCTCCAATAAATCAATTTTATTCTTCGTAGTTCTAATTTATGAATAATTGTGAGTTCTTTGGTTTTAGTGTGTGTGTGTGTGTATTATATAATAAGATTTCAAAGCTTTCTTCCAAATAAAAGAAAAAAGAAAAGATTTACATAGCTCTGTAAATTAATATTTTCAGTTTGACTAATTAATTTGAAAATTTTGCCTAACTAGTAGCTTTCACCGAATTAAAATGTGTGTGTGTCTGTGTCTCTCTCTCTATATATATATCAAAAGTGTGTAATTGATTAATATAATATGGATAAGTTTCCCTGGATATAGTTGACTATAATTTGAAGCAGAATTTCAGACTTCCCCCTCCGTTTAGTTTGGGTGGTAGGCTCCTTTCAACTTTCCAAACTCCTTTGAAATTACTGAATTTCTTAGGAAACACTGATGTAGGCACACAAAATGTTGAATTTCCAAATCCAATATCTATAATTCCAAATTAGATAAAGATTTATTAAAATTATTACAACTAATAATTACCAAGTGTTAGATATTTTAATATTATTATTTTATTTTATTTTTGAATTCTAAATTTTAAATTCAAATTGTAACAGATTATCTTATTTAGATATTCAGTTACCTAATTATTTTATTTAAAATAAAATATTTTTTAAATGTGGCCTGCTAGTCAGTTATTGACTGAGCTAGGTTTAGAGTTTACTCAGCTATTAATTATTTATTAAATTGAAGGATATTCTGATGGTAGAATTTTTAATAAATAATTATAGTTGAGTGGAGTACAGCACGTTCTAAAAATGAATTTTGCAGTTATTCTTTGAGGGTTTCCTAACTAGTGACGGATACTCTCCAGTTCCCATCACTGTGCCAATATACTAGTTAAAAGATTCCTAACATTTTATCTTCTAACAGTGTTCTCTGATTTCAGTACTACTATCTAGATCGTGTGAATTATGGATATCTGCTACAGATCTTCAAGCATGGCGAGAGGTATTGATATAGTCTTCCGCTGCAATTCTTATTTATAGGATTTTCATTTATTTGAGATTTGTTCTATATGTGGTATCAGAGCCTTAAGTTTTTATTTTCTCTACCTGGTTATCTTTTATGATGCGTTTTGTATAGAGTTAATTTTTCCTATTTTTTGAAAATAGTTAACTTGAGCATTATAATTTTTGATCTGTACATCTATGACTTTTTTATTTGAGTTTCTAAAATTGTTTTGGTTTCCTGAACTGGAGGACAATGATTCTCCAATGACCACCATCGATTTCAATGTCTGAAAATGGATCTCAAAGCTATTGGTTCTTTTTTGGGTTTCAAATCACAAATTTTCGATTTGATTTTGGCTTGATTTTGTGAAATAATTGTGTAAATATGCTTCATCTTGTTCCATTGACCATTTTGCAATTGAAAACGTAAGAAACCAAGGTCTAAATCGCTGGAAATGACGTCGAGTCCATATTCGGGTCGCGATGATGGCGGGTTGGGTGAAGGAGTTTGATAGGTGGAGAAGACAAGTGGAACGACATGTCGTTTTACACCTTGTTCAAAACGACATGTCGTTTTACCTCTGGATGGAGTCTTCGTCTGCTGACTGAAACGATGTTGTCCCAGTTTAAATAAAACGGTGCATTTCACGTATGTGGATTAGGGCTGGGTTTTGCGGTTTGGGCTGTGGCATTTTTTAGCTTGCAATTTTTCTTTTGTTTTATTTCGTTTTCCAGATCTGGGCCACTATTTGGGTTTTATTTATTTATTTATTTTTCTAGAATTGGATCATTTGGTTTTTGGGCTCATTATAAAAAAAAATATTGTGGACAGTGGCATTTTTGGGCTCAAATTTTTATTTTGACTTATTTTAATTTCTAAAAATATTATTTTGGCTCTATTTTAGATTTTGAATTTTTTGAGGCAATTGTTAATTCCAAAAAGTGGCGTTTTTGGGCTCAGATTTTTATTTGACTTATTTTAATTTTTGGAAATATTATTTTGGCTCTATTTTAGATTTTGAATTTTGTGAGGCAAATTGTTAATTCCAAAAAATTATTTTCGGGCTAAATAAAATGTATTTTTGATTCTATTTCTCAAATATATATTTATTTAGCATTATGTTTGTGTAAAATTCTATTTTATCTGCCAATTTTAATTGTTTAAAATTTTGGAAAATTTGTTTTATGTGTTGTTCAATTGTCTAAAAATTTGGAAAAATTTGTTTTAGGCAATTAAATGACTATTTGAATTTTGCAAAACTATGTTAAATTATTATTTGCTTAAAATTAATTTTTAAACAATTATTTGGTGCATAAAATAGTGGGAGAATGTATTTAATTATCTACTATAGTTTAGCTTATTGAATTAATTAATCAAATTCTCGTTAAAGTTTTTATGTGTATATATGGAATTTAAATGCACATGCTTAATATTTGTGATTAGCATGAATTTTCATTAAGGAGTAGCCACAACATCCTTGTATTTGTTGCATGCACAATGAATCACATATGAATTTTTTTTAAAATATCAATTGTTGTTAAATGTGTAATTGTAATCGATCTTTGCCCACAGGTAGATAATTATAATTATATATTTTTAAATAGGATGGAATAAAATTGGCTTTGTATTTTCTAAGTAGCCTACAAGTATTAGAGAATATAAAGCGTTCTAGTTTCATTAATTAATAGATAAATACATGCAATGCTAGTGTCTTTGCCCACAGGTAGATATTAGTGATGCATATTTATAAGGGAAAATTACGTTTAAGGACCAAGAAATGAAAAAAATTATTTTTAAGGACCTTTACTACTAGGTTCAACTGATTGTTGCTAAATTCAGTAGTAATTATCCTTAAACAAGTGATAACAGGTCCTTAAGAATAAATTTCTTTACTTTTTGGTCATTTATTATAATTCTCCTTATTTATAATTGTATGCTTTACGGTATTGAGCATTCATGCAAGGCACAGTAATTGTGATTGCCTCAAAACTAATATGTGAGTGTGTTTAAATTTATTATCTTATAGTTCCAGTAACTACTCCTAGAATTGTTACTGATGTTGGCAACAAAATAATTTTGGATGGTATTAATTACCTAAGTTGGAAAGATGATATTCTTTTGCAGCTTGGTTGTATGGATATGGACTTTGCTTTAAGGGTTGACAAACCCCCAAAGCCTATAGATGACTATAATGACCAAGATGCCAAAAAGTATTATGATCATTGGGAAGGCTCCAATCACTTATGTCTTAAGCTCATTTAAACACGGATCACAAGGAGCATTCAGGGTGCCATCCTCAAATGCCATGCTGCTAAAGAACACCTGCAGGTCTTAGACAAGCAATTTAAGCCATTTGACAAATAGTTAGGTAGGACTATTATGTCTGAGCTATGCAACATGAGGCTTGTAGGTGTTGGCGGAATAAGACAGCACATTATGAAAATGAGGGACCTTTCCTCATAGCTAAAACTTTTTGAAATGGAACAAACTAAGCAATCCTTAGTGCAGCTCATATTGAACTCTCTCCTAACACAATATGATGCTTTTAAGGTTTCCTATAACACACAAGGAAAAATGGACAGTGGATGAACTACTAGCCATGTGTGTTCAGGAGGAAACAAGACTACTAATGAATGGGAGACCTGCACCTAAGGAAGCTCATCTGGCTGAGAGTTGTAAGGTTGCTACTAAGAAGGGGATAAAGGAAAAGAAAAGGAAGAATAAAATTCCTCCCACTTCAGCCAACAATAAAAGGGAAGCCAGGTGTTTCTTTTGTAAGAAGAAGGGGCACATGAAGAATGAGTGCCTCAAGAGGAAAGCTTGGCTGGAAAAGAAAGGTATATTTATTTGTTGTGTTACTTTTGAATCTCATTTAACTAGTATAAACAATGACACTTGGTAGATTGATACTTGTACTATGATCCACATTTGGAATACCATGCAGGGCTTTCTAACCAACAGGCTTCCACATCCCAATTAGGAAATAATCTATTCGAGTATTATGGTTATGGTTTGAATCTTGCAAAGGATTTTATAAGTTTTAATAAAGATTTCATTCCAATTACAAATGTTATTTTAATTGATGATTTATTTAAAATTATTTACAATTCGCCTTAATCTTATGTTGTTACACGTGGTATTAAACGAAGTGTCATTGATGAGAATTCTCTTAGCTTGTGGCATAGGAGATTGGGACATATCTCTATTGATAGAATCAAGAGGTTAACTAAGGATGGAATTCTTCCTTCCTTAGATCATTTGGAAATTGATTCTTGTGTAGACTGCATTAGGGGAAAGCAGACCAGCAAGTCACATAAAAGAGCTAGGAGAAGTTTTGAGTTACTTGAAATTATACACACAAATATTTGTTGCCCTAATTTAACTACACATGGTTAAAAGTATTTCATTACCTTTATTGATGATCACTCGCGATACATGTATGTCTATTTGCTTTATAATAAAGGTAAGGCACTAGATGTCTTTAAGGAATATAAAGCAGAAGTAGAAAAACAAATTAGGAAACCAATTCAAATTGTGAGGTCAGATAAAGGTGGTGAATATTATGGTAGATACACCAATGAAGGACAAGCACTAGGTCTATTTGCGAAATTTCTTCAAGAACATGGTATAGTTGCTCAATACACCATGCCTGGGTCACTTGATATGAATGCTGTAGCTAAAAGAAAAAATAGGATTTTACTGGACATGGTTAAGAGCATATTGAGTAACTCCAAACTACCAGTTTCCTTATGGAAGGAAGCACTTAAGATAGCTACATACATTTTAAATAGGTTTCCAACAAAGGGAGTGTCAAAAACACCCTTTGAAATCTAGAAGGGTTGGAAACCTAGTTTAAATCACTTTAAGGTATGGGGTTGTCCTGCAGAAGTGAGAGTATATAACCCACAAGAAAGGAAATTTGACCCTAAAACTATTAGAGCATATTTTGTTGGTTATGCTGAAAGGCTTTAAGGTTATAAATTCTATTGTCCTCCACCTTCAACAAGGTTTATGGAATCTAAGAATGCTAAATTTCTTGAGAATGATGTGATTAGTGGGAGTGATCATTCATATGATGATCAAATAGAGCAAACCACTACCACTCATGATGAAGGAACATCAATGATTAATGACTCTCTTCCAATTAAAGTTGTCATAAATCACAATATAGTTCCAATAACTTAAATTGACAATGTTGGACATCAGGAACATATGCAAGCTAATGAACTTATCACACATGTAGATCAACTACAAGAGGTGATAGAAAATGTTCCTAATGAGCAACTTGAATCAATTCAAGAGGTTGGATTAAGGAGATCAACTAGAGAAAGAAAAGCAGTAATACCTAGTGACTAAGTGGTGCATTTTACAAGGTTTGACTATGGTGTAAATGTTGAAGATGATTCATTAACGTTTGCTCAGGCTATGAAAGGTGCAAACTCTAAATTGTGGTATGATGCTATGACTGATGAGATGGAATCTATGGAAAACAATTTTGTTTGGGAACTTGCAAAGTCACCTAGTAGGGCTAAAGCAATTGGCTGTAAGTGGGTTTTCAAAACCAAAAGAGACTCACAAGGTAACATTGATCGCTACAAGGCTAGATTGGTTGCCAAAGGTTTCACATAAGTGGAAGGAATCAACTACAGAGAAACTTTTTCTCCTATATCCAAGAAAGATTCATTTCGCATTATCATGGCATTGGTTGCACAATTTAATTTTGAGTTACACCAAATGGATGTAAAGACTGCATTCTTTAATGGTGAACTTGAGGAAGAAGTCTACATGAAACTACCTAAGGGATTCGTTACAAAAGGAAAAGAGCATATAGTTTGCAAGTTAAAGAAGTCAATTTATGGTCTCAAGCAAGCTTCACGATGGTGGTACTTAAAGTTCCATAAAGTAATCACATCCTTTGGATTTATTGAGAACATTATGGATGAATGTATATATCACAAGGTTAGTAAGAGCAAGATCATATTGGGTCTATCTCAAGGTTAGTAGGAGCAAGATCAAGAGTTTTGAAATGAAGGATATGGGTGAGGCTTCTTATGTCATTGGCATAAAGATCTATAGAGATAGAGCTCAAAGAGTTTTAGGTCTATCTCAAGAAACCTATATCAATAAGATTCTTAAATGATTCAGGATGAAAAACTGTTCGTCCAATGTGACACCTATTAAGAAAGGAGACAAATTAAGTTTGGACCAATGTCCCAAAGATGAGCTTAAGAGAAAAAAGATGGAGAAAGTCCCATATGCCTCAACAGTAGGGAGCTTGATGTATGCACAAGTTTGTACAAGACCTAACATAGCTTTTGTTGTGGGTATATTAGGAAGGTACCAGAGTAATCCAAGAGTAGCACATTGGACAGCTGCAAAGAAGGCCATGAGGTACCTATGAGGTACTAAACACTATATGCTCACATATAGAAAGACAGATAGTCTTCAAGTGGTTGGATACTTAGATTCTAATCTAAGAGGATGTGTAGACATAAATAAATCTACATTTGGTTACATATTCCTATTAGGAGAAGGAGCTATATCATGGAGAAATGAGAAACAAACACTTATAACTACTTTTACTTATGAAGCTGAGTATGCTTCATGTTTTAAGGCAAGCATACAAGCAATCTGGATAAAGAATTTCATTGCTAGGCTTAAGGTCATGAATTCGATCTCTAGGCTGGTTAGAATATACTATGATAACACAACTATAGTGGCCATAGCTAACAATAGAAGGAGTGGAAGTAAAAGCAAATACATTGAATTAAAACTCCTATCCTTGAAAGAAAGAGTTAAGGATGGCCAAGTTTGGGTTGAACACATTAATACAAAGGATATGCTAGTTGATCCTTTGACTAAAGGGATGCAACCAAAGAATTTTGTTTTACACGTGTCTCAAATGAGGATCAGAGCTTCATTCGTCTAGTTGAGGTATGTGAAGCAATGAAATAACAATTTATGGTTTATTATCTCTATTTGCAATTCGTATACATTTATGATGAAGAGATTAATGAATATTGAGATAGGAACTGAATAAATATTTTGATTTATTCATAAAGTTATACCCATTAAGTAAGGGTACTACTTGTAATATATGGAAGATAATACTCGCTCAAGGGGACTTATCGCCATGATTCAAATAGTATGTCCTTTAATAAACCTTGACATGCCAACTGACATAGAGCATAATGTTAGATATTTTTATTATTATTATTATTATTATTATTATTATTATTTTATTTTATTTTATTTTTGAATTTTGAATTTTAAATTCAAATTGTAACAAATTATCTTATCTAGATATTCAGTTACCTAATTATTTTATTTAAAATAAAATATCTTCTAAGTGTGGCTCACTAGTTAGTTATTGACTAAATTAGGTTTAGGATTTACTCAGCTATTAATTATTTATTAAATTGAAAAATATTCTGATGGTGGAATTTTTAATAAATAGTTATAGGTTGAGTAAAGTACAGCACGTTCTAAAAATGAATTTTGTAGTTACTCTTTTAAGGGTCCCTAACTAGTGGCGGATGCTTTCCAGTTCCCATCACTATGCCAATATACTAGTTAAAAGATTCCTTGACATTTTTTCTTTTAACAATGTTCTCTGATTTCAATACTATTATCTAGATCATGTGAATTGTAGATATCTGCTACAGATCTTCAAGCATGGCAAGAGGTATTTATATAGTCTTCCCTGCGATTCTTATTTGTAGGATTTTTATTTATTTGAGATTTGTCCTACACCAAAAAGATAGAGATACATGGGAGAAAGCATGCGGGGCAAATCCAAACTTGATATTCACCTGAATCTAACCACTAATCTATTAGATTAAGATCACATATAAACATAGGTAAGATTAAAATGAAAAGATTGCATTAAAAGTAGCACAATAGCCATTATATTGGCTTAACTACAATGAGTAAAGGGGAAAGAATGGGTCCAGAAAGAGTGAGAAGAATAAGTAGTTCTCTTGGTGCTAGTTGTTACTTTGGCCCTGCTTAACAAGGAAGGAGAGAAAGAGAATGACACTGATGAAGAGGCAAAGTAAGAAACCACAAACAAAACCTTATAGCCATCAAAATTTTAATGTTTCAATCTTGGGTTGCTAGCTGTCGCCAAGGCCATGCATGGAGAATTTGCAGGTGAGAGATGTTGTTTTTGGGGTAGGAAATAGAAAAAGTTTCTAGAGAGGGGTTGAACTTTGTTTGCTTCATACCTATACACCAAAAAACCTCTTCATATTCTCATTCTATCACTTACATTCAGTGCTTACTAAGGCTTCCTTTAGAAGCTTTTACTAAATACCTAAATAATCTTAGCCATTGAGACATCGTTAATTTTTCAAAACACATGGCAAAGGCTTGCCCATAAAATATTAAAAGACAATTTCCAAAATACCGATCTTTAACAACACAATAATTTTAACTCTCCCCCTTCATGTGTTGTTCTTGAACTCCCTATAACTCGAAATCCCTAAATTTCTCTTTGGGTAGTGGCTCAATGACTTATAGTACTTGAGTTTGATCTCTTCAATTTTCTCTTGAATGAAATGATGCTTTAGTGCAACGTGTTTGGTCTGACTATTGTATACTAGATTCTTTACTATAACAATTGCTCTTTTATTGTCACAAAATATCATTGTTGTATTTGAAGGAAAAAAACTTAATACGAAGAATGTGACGACCCTAATTTCTACACATTGTAATTAAGGTTAAATATTTGATTAATAATCATAATCTGGGGTTATAAGACATTACGACTAATTACTTTTAGAAAATGCAGGAAAATTTGAACTTTAATGTTATTAGAGTCATCATCCATATAATTACAAGCACTCATGTACATTAGAGAAACAAGCATTCATTTATAAGCCTTTGATTCTATTATCTATCAATTCTAACTCATAAAAATCTTCTACCAATGTTTCTAAATCATCCCTTGAGATTACCATATGAAAACTAAGATTTCCTTGTTAATATAAGGGTTTCAAGACGTTTGCCACAACTAAATTCTCCTTAGCCGAAGCCAATTGCTCTCGGGTTCACTTCTTACTTCGTCATTAATGGCGTCACGATGAGGAAGCCTCTTGGAACCCACCTCGCTCACCTCTCATTATTGGTCATGGCCAATTTCCTCTTTCATCTCAGCTAATTCCTCTCTGGAACACCAGAAAAATTCTCACAAAATATCGCTACGGCCAATTCCCATTTAGCCACAGTGAATTACCCTCTGGACGACCCCTAATTTTGCCTCTCACATTTCCTCACAACGAATTGCTCTCTGGTACTCTTCTTGGGCAACTTTGCCTCTATTGACCACAGCTAACAATATTTTGGCCATTGCGAAATGTCTTCTGATCCTACAACTTCTAAAATTTTGTCCCATACTCTCCACTCTCTATCTAAGGGTTCTCTGGGGCCACTCTCCCTCCATTTGTGGACCTCTAATGGTATTCATCTACTTGATTTATCTAGTTAATCTATCTTTATCTATCCCAAGATTTAAAGTATTAGTTTCTACTCACCAAGCTAGCACACATCAATAAAAACCATAATTTAGTGACAACAAATGCATTCTGACCACAAGGTGCATAGGGCCCATGCTTAATGTTTATACAAGAACAAGTCGTTTTTCCATTGTTAGCTAATTATAATCAAAATGTTTAATTTCATGATAATTAAATTACATATACAGTCCCTATACTTGTCAATTCATGATGTAATACAGCAATGATACAAAACTAGCAATCTAGTTATAATACAATGTGACAAAGCTTCCAAACCTATGTGCTACCAAACCATTTAATAAGCTTCCATTAATTTTCTCCTTGCCACTAAGAGGTTCGGTCCTTAAAAATGTTAGCCCACAACGAGGTAACATATACAATTTTAGTAACAAAAGGTAATTTTCATATATATGTACAAGTTAATTAATCCAGTGCAAATTCATGTCATCAATACTAGAATCATCAATTCAGTTTACAAATGAACTATTTGAACTACCAATGACTACTGTCCCATACCAGCAATTATACACAACATGTTAATGGCCAATAACACCGAGAGAGGTCCGTCCACGGCATCTACTCCATAATGAGCATAACTAGGGCTCAGTGCATCTAAGGCCTAATCATAACCTGATGCTTGATCGAAACACATGCACAGGTGGTAGCCGCACCACAGCTCTACCATGGGCTCACAAGGTCTAATCACAATAACAATTCAAGTAGTCAACTAATCATTTAGCATTTCAAAATCATATATGTGCAAACAATATCATATTAACATAAACATATACATGGAATTGGAAAATTAACCCCGGTTATCTCATTGAAGCCAATTACTCTGTCTCTAGCTACCATAAAATCCAATTGCACATCGAGCCTATAACAAGTATAATTATCATCATTTCTAGCAACAAATCAGATACTCAAAGAGTTGAACTATTAATGACTGCCTAGAGATTACTCACCTAATTACCAATGGATTTTAATTTTGGGTTCAAACTTTCCCATACCAGAAACTACCATAGTTCACTCCAATTTCTAGGTAATTTCACATGAAACCAAAGCCCATATCATAGGTCAACTATAGGGGTCTCAAATTAATAAAAAATGCATCAAAATAGGAAGAAGATACTCACTTAACAACACCCATAGCCTCAACCTCTGAAAATTCACCATGGAAGCACCAAATAACAAGTTTCAATTTTAGGTGAAAGATAAAAATGTTCCAAATAAAAGACCAATTGGACCAAATCGAAGAGAAAGAAGAGAGGATTAAGTTATATGAAGGTTACCTTAACTGAATCTTGCTCTAAGTGGGAGAAATAGAGCCAAAATAGTGATGGAAACCTTAGCCTCTCCTCAAGGTGCAAAAATAGGTTTTCCTTTCTGCAGAACCAAGTGTTTTGCTCTTTCAAATGGGTATGGCTGCTGAACCTTTAGGGTTTTTAATGAAAAATGGGTTGACCCATCAGCCCAAGGTCCAATTAGACTCATTTCTAATTGTTGGGATATGGTTTAATGAATGGGTTGCAGAAAATTTAGAGCTAAAAGTGGGATGTGCTGACCCAATGGCTCAATTTCTTGTGGATTCAGATTCTTATGCTTGTTGAACCTTATTTCATAAGTTGGGCTGCAGCAATTCGACAGAGTTAGACTAAGAGTTAATCTAATTTGGGTCTACATAATGTGCATTGGGCCAGCTCATATAAATTAGGTTTTAGGCCCCTATTTTACTAAATCAGATTGGGTCATTGCTAGGTAATCTCTCTTAGCCCAAGTCTCATGATAAGGAGTTGAGCTTGCACCTAAAATCATTGGGCTTCCATAAATCCTTATCCATGGCTTACTAAAATTAATTTTAGGCCTAAATTAAGCTTTAACCCAATTGAAATCTTAAACCTATATTAATAACTTATTTCTCCGTAAATTTCCATTCATATAGCTTACCTAATTATTCCATAATAATTATTCTTAATTAGTCTAAGTACATTATTAACATCTTAATTAATTTTGGGGTGTTACAAAGAATACCATATGATAAGATTCATTATCAAACAAAAGCACCATATTAAACTATTAAGAAGTTAGAATTAGTGGAAGCATACCTGGAGCCATGAGTGAGATCAATAAGTTTTCTTTGACTTGGGGTTTTGGATTTTCCAAGTTAATACACTAGTTACTTTATACATGTTTTCTGATGATGGAATCTTAAAGTATGTTGGATATTATTATGCGTATGCTTGGGGACCTAAACCTTTTTTATATTTAATATTCCTAATTAAACCCATCATATAATTAGAAGTAGTGCTTTTAGGGTTTTTACACATTAAACCCACACTTAAGAGATGTTTGAAAAGCCCAATAACTTAAGTTAAATTAGATCACTTAAATGAATTAACCTTTAAGATAGCATATAACACATAATTTTAATGATATACGTAGCTCATTAATTAAATAATTATCTAACAATCTCTCATTTGGGCCTCATATGTCATTACATCATGCATTATAACATAATTTTATGAGCTCAAGACCGCTATTTATACTAGAATTTTATCTCTCACAATCTATTCTATTAATTATATTAACATAGGATCAAAGCGATCTTTATTACATTTATCATAACTAAACTCATTAATGGTCACATATATTAATATAGCCAACGACTTGGATCAAGTATGGATGTGTAGTGTCATATCATTAAAGAATATGCACACATTTTATATTATATTCTTTTAATAGCATCAATTTCTCATTTTGAAGGCTTTTAGCAATCGATATTATCTTTATTAAAGACCCAAAATCCCTAAATGTGCATAATTACATAACTTTATCATAAAAATCCTCAAATTCATGCCAATCAAGTTTGTTAAGCTTGGAATATGACATAAAGAATCACAAATTTTGTACATTTGCACATATTAAATGTCAACTTTTAAAATTCATATCTTGGGCTAGAAAATTCTGATTTGTATAAATTAGGTGTCTATGGAAAGTTTAAGATGTGAACTACATACTATAAAAATTTTAAGTAAAAATAAGTTCATTTGAGCCACAAAATTATAATGGAATAGTAATTGATATAGTAACCAAGCATAAATCAAAGTTAAAGCTTCAGAAATATATATCATTGGCTACATAGCTCCAATTTATGTAAACTCAGTGGCTATAGAAAGCTCATAATGACAACTATATGTTTGTAAACTTTCATGAGTATTAGAGTTCATTTAGCCTCTCAAATATATGAAAACAACAACTTGAGCCATATGAACAATGTGTAGGATTTTTTTGCAATTTTTAGCCAAATTTAAAAATTCATAATAAATTCTATAAATGTCCAAAAATTTAGTGTAACTGCATGATGTTTAACAATTGTCATGCATTATAACTCAATTATGTGGTGCATATCAATGAATTGATAAATGGAGAAGGTAGCTTTGTTAACAACCCAGGTTTAAGGCAATATATGTTTAAGATGAAGCTAATCAACACAAAGATCAAAAGGAAATCTTAAGTAGGAGTATTCATTGAATCTTAACAAGTTTGAGGCGCAATACATGATGATAGAAAAGGTATTCACTAAATCTTTTATAAATTATTTACCATGTAACAAATCACAAGGGACTTGTTTTGCCATTCATTTTATTTAGTTTTAGTGGTCACTATATGTATGCAAAAATTTTGGTCTAGCTTCCTTTTAAAAAGAAGCAAATTTCTCTTTCCTTTTATTTTCTCATTTATTTAGATCTAGTTTCCTCAAAATCATAGATGGTATTCTTTAATATATTTTATTCTTTGTTATTTAAATATGTCTATGTTTGGTTTCTTTCAGAAATTTGTTGCTCTACAAACTTCTTTATGAATTACCAACTCTTTTGGCTGTAGGCTGGTACAACTGAGGATAATGGTTTAGAAATCTTGCTTGTATATGTAGTATTTGAATCTTAAAAGTTAAATTTGGAAACTTATAAATGGTGAGTATTGTTATTTTGGCTATCTATATTTTAGTTTCATACTTGTATTTTTAAATTTAAGCTTGACTAATATTAAGGCAAACATAAATGTAATATTAGGTCAAGATGAAGAAAGAAAGTTACCTAAGCTCATGGTGCTCCTTTCCTATTCTTGTGTCAAATTCAAACTTTTTTTTAATATCTAGGATGGATTTTTTTTTCTTTAAATTTTGACTAAAAGTTTTTATTTTTATGACATTTATTCTACAAATAATATCTTCTAATAAAACTTATTTGTTTACATTACCTTTTTTCCCTTTTGTTCTTTTTACCTAGTAAAAATTTTTGAACAAACATTCTAATATATACATATATATATATTAGAATATATCATGCTGTACCCATCATATATTTTACAATGAAGGCACTTGTTTGTAGCAATGATTCCAAACTGTTACTAAGGTTGAATCTGCAACCTAATTCTATCACACATTACTATTTCCATCGAAGTACCCAACTTATGCCTTAGGCAAATGTTTTGACACTAGTCATACTAACCTTTATTCAAATTGATAAGAAAGCCAAGCCAATATCTTGGATGGAAGTTTAGAAAATTTAAGGCATGTGGTTAATCATTAATCAATCAATCTAGTGCCTAATGAATATATAATGAAGTTTGATAATACATATTCTATACATGTCTTGAGGCATTTATCCTTACAAAGCTTTTGTTTGGATTTTAGATTATTGGTGATTTCGAGTTCAACTTATCTTTTTTTTTCAAAAAGTTATCTATTCCTAATTGATTTAATATTTCATTTATCTAATTCTTAAGCTATTTTTCTATATCCAAGATTGGTTGGATATTGATTTTGGTATTGTTGAGGGTGCCGATTTCATTGCTATATCATTTGTCAAGTCAAGTTGAAGTTATTAATCATCTTAAAAATTGTTACACAATCTCGTGACATGTATGTTCTATGAAACTTTTATATTATTATACATTTTTATTGGTTTTATCAATTCATTATTGATAATTGGCACTCTTTAATTTTTATTTACCCCATTTGATATGGGTATCATGACTAGCTTACATTTTCATATATTTGGATGACAGCACTAAAAGGTGACCAATTAATCTTATTTTATTTTTCAAAGTATGTTCACTAAGGATTATAACCTAAACTAGATAGACTTAAAGAATCTAAAGCAAAAGAAACGTGCTTTTAAATATTCTCTGATATTGTGCTAATCAAGTGCTATTAAAAAAGAACTTAATTGAAGAAATAATGAGTGAGAAGTAGAAATTCCCTGAAAATACTTGCAAATTCCATGTCTCACTCATTCTAGAGCAATTTGAACCAATTACATGTTAGCTTTAGCTGTGTCTCATCCATTCCAAAATCTTCCTTCTTCTTAAAAATTATCAAGTGGTCTTGCCTTTCTCAAACTCAACTAATATATAACTACTATTGATTGTTGAGTTCATTTTATTAGAGATATTAACATTTGAGTCACGCTAAAGATTTGAATGATTGTTTTTAAGCTTAATTTACCTCAATTCATGCAATAAACATGTAATGTCAACAATTATAAGTTGAAAAGCTCTTGTGCTAAGCAAGTGGCTCATTCCTTTATCACTAAATTATGAGCTATATTGCCTATCATGTCTCCCATGATAATTAACTATTGGATGCTTTTAAAAGTTAAAATTATAGGAGAGATTGCTCTATTTTTATTTTTCCTTTGATTTATAGTCTAGCTTACTTGATATAGATGGAAAGAAGAAAGGGAATCTTGACAAGTACCTTTCTTATGCATCGCAAACATTCAATATATATACAAATCATTCATCAATTATGAATATATTAATTGTACATCTTTGCATCATGTATTAAATGCATTTGTGTGTATAGTTTTTCTCTAGTGGTTCCTGTGTTTGAAATGTAATAACATCTTACTTCTCTTGAAATTCTCAACTTGGATAGTTAGACCATTATCTTATTGGTACATTTGTTGAATCAATTGTGAAGGAAAGATAAAATCATGCAAAGAAAGCATCATAAGAATTGTGAACTATAAGAACTACTCAAAAATATGTAGAACTATAAGACAAAACTTCAATATTTTTAATCCAAGAAAGTTAATTAATGATTAAGTAAAATCATATCTACTAAATTTTTAGAAAGTGGCTTATGAACATGGCATATACAAATTTTAAGATGTCAAAAGTTAAATAGGATATATGAACTCAAATGGTGTATAAACATAAACCACATTTTGCCTTATGAACATGGCCTATTATCATGGCACATGCAATATAACTTTCTTTTATTTAGTTTCTATCATTTCTTTATACTATTTATCTTGCTATCTAATGTAGGAGTAAGGCTGACCCACGTGATAGAATAACAACTCTAAGGAAACCTACGTCAGGTATTTTTTGGACAACTTCTTCTATCCTATTCTATTTATTAAGCAACATATTTGAAATCACCTTACCCAAATAAGCTTTTATCTCCAATACTACTTACACCTTTAACACCTACTTCTATATATGCTTTTTATGTTCACTTTTATGTATTCTTTTTATTTTCCATTATTATTATTATTACTCCTCATGATATCCTCAATTGTGTTACTTTCAAATGTCAAACCATTATTTAAAATAAATTGTGTATTTCTGAAAAATATCATTCTGTGCCTCATAACAACTTTCTAGATAACACCATATTAGAAACATTCCATTCTAAATAATGCATTTCCCTAACACACACACACACACACATTATTGAATTTGACTCTAATTTCCATACTATTCATAATTTTTATACCACTATCCACTATTTTCTAAATTCACATATCTATTATTTATGTTATAATGTTGACATTTAACTATTTAGTATTCTGTAATCAGCGCCTAAAAAAAATCTTCTCATTATATATAAAAATATATTCCATGTAATGCATGGGATTCTTAACTAGTTTTTAGTTAAAAGTGTTTATAGATGATCCAATCAAATACCAATTTACTTTTATGTGACACTTTCAAAAAGAAATTATTTTTCCTTTTTAAAAATGCATAGAAATAGAGTGTAGAGATTTTCAAGATTTTTTTACAATAAATACACTAAGAAAAAGTGTAATATCTAATTTTTTATAAAACCACCAAAATGAGTCAGTTTGAAAAGTAAGTCTCTTGAAATGAGAAATTTGAAATTAAATAAAATTAGAATAAAATTTTAAATAATGAAAAATGAGGATCTAAGGTCTAAGATGCTCAAAAACCCAAGCTAGAATAGTTCAAATAAATTGTTGAAAGCATAATGGCATTTTCATAAATAAAGGCAACTTTTGAAAAACTCACAAGAGAGCTTTTTAAATAAAAATTTTGAACTTTCTAGGATTCTCAGAGGCCTTGAAAACCATAGGAAGCCCCGGGACAATTAAAACCCTCCAGTGTACATTTTCTAATAATGATTAACCCAAACTTTGACCTCTTTGTAGAGGAAGGTTTTAACTCCAAATTTAATGATTCCAAAGGCATTTTATAAGTTAGAAAACCTAAATTTTATGCTGAAAAAAAACGGTTCTAAAAAAAGAGCTAAAATGAACTTAAAACGAAAATGTCAAGTTTAAAGGACATAAATGGAAATTCCTTAAAAAAAATTCTTATTTCCTTGGCTTACATTCGTGGGTCCCACTCTTCTCCCAACTTAGCTGACTTTAATTCTACCTAAACCCAGAGGTAAGACTAGAAAGGAAGGGCGTCCAAGAGAAAGAAAGAGGAAGAAGAAGAAAACTAAGGCAAGAAAGGTAAGTATTTCATGGAATTTCCTGATCTTCTTTTTAGCAAACTTCCTCTCCTCCTTCTCCTCTTCCTTTCCATGGATTCATTAAGGTGTTTGGTTCTATTTTGAGCCTAGAACAGAGGGGGAGAGTTCAAAATTTGAGAGAAGAACAAAGGCAAAAGGAAAAGCTCTTGCGAAAGGCTTGAATCTAAAGTAAAATCCTTAGTTTCCATGCTTCTCTTCCCTTGTTCTTCTTTATGTGAGTTTCGCCCCATTTATGGACAGCTAAGAGGGAGTGGATTTTATGCAAAACCAAGGATGAATTATATGAATTAAGGTGTGAGAAGTAAGAATGTACAAAGGAAACAAACAAAGAACCATGAAATTGCAAGATAGGAAAAGCTAGGGATTGTGAACATAACTAAAATTCTAATTTTATCCAAGAGTCCCTAGGCTATTATAAATGTTTATATAAGCTCCTAAAACCCCTAGAGACCGTCCCACATGCACTTCCCATCAAACGAAGCAAAACAAATCCATTGGTAGCCAAGGAAACATATGTCTCAGCCTAGAGCAGTCCTCCCACTTAAGGAGTGTTTTAATTTCTTCCAAACTTGATTTTGCATCATATATGATGGGAGAGTGTGAGAGGAAGCCTTGGAAAAAAATTAGGAAGCCTAAGAAGTGAAATGGTAGCATAGGTTCCATCTTGTGATTTAAAGAAGCAACATGTAGTTTGGCTACTTAAATTAATTATGTGATGACTCCAAGAGGCTTAAATGGAGTCATGGACCATAGATGGAAGAAAAGAATAGACCCAAGATCATTAATTATTGCTGTTGCTTTATTAGGTGCCTTATGGAACCATAGTTGAACCTTAGAAGCAATTTAGTTTTCTAAATGCATGTGTAGCTTTAAGAATTGTTCTAAGAGTATAATTGACTTCCATATGATATATTTAGGTTAAAGGAATCTAGCTCGTCCTTCTTATGAGTATTTGGCCGAGGGAGAGGAAGGATTTTCAAGAGTTAAAGTGTGTTGTTGCAAGTAAGATAGCCCTTTTTCCTTTCTTTCATACATACTTGGGTGTTTTCTAGTCTTTGAATGTGTGTGTGCATGTTTAAGCTATGAAATATGTTTCTAGTAAGTAATCACATGCCATGGTACCATGTTGCTATGTTTATATACTTGAAAGATGTTTTTATGAATGTGTTTGGCTTGCTTGAGCTTGGTGAAGCCAAAAGCCCCTTAGCTAGGATGAAGATGAGCTAAAAACTCCCAAAAATGAGTGAGACAAAGCTAAAAGTATCTAAAGAGTGAGGCTTAGTCAAAAGTCTCCTAAGAAAATGGTGAGACAAGTCCAAAAATTCTAAAAAGAATGGGTGAGGCTAAACCATTGCCTTGATAAGCCTATGTATGTTATATGTAACTTCTTGAATGAAGAAAATGATCCATGTATGTTTGAGAATTTCATGAATGCCATACATGCATTTTTAGATTTGAAATTGCACAATTTATGTGTGATTGAAAGCGAGAAGGGCTATTAGGATTCCTAGAATCTCACTCTTCCCTCTTCATTGCCCTAACATGTCTAAATGGACCAAGTGAGCAAAGGAATGGAAGCCACCAAGCATAAAGGAAGAAGATTAACATAGAAATGTATAATTTATCCACTTTGTAACCATTTGAATGGCATAAGATGTATTCCAACGATGTACGTGATGTATGAGTTCACGAATACTTGTAAATGTATGGATATATTGTGTATGTATGAGAACTAGAACCATATGAATGATATTATATGATTTTGGCAATGAATGACAAGAGTTGTCTATGTATGTGCTTATGTATAACTTAGTGTGGGAGAGTAAGTTTTCAAAACCTAGGTTATTGGACCTTTAGAATATGTTTGGTAGCTTATTTTTATGCTTTCCCATGTGTTCAAGTGGTCTTTGACATAGTAGTAGCAAAATGGGACCATGATTGACCCCTTAGATGACCCAAAAAGACCAAAATGCAACCTTTTGTCTCAAACTGATCAACTGGATGAATTTTTTCATGAAATTTGGCATGCATGTAGACTTATCTAGAGCTTTTTGAGAAGCTAAAAACTAGATTATTTAGGGCTCTATGGAATTAATTATAAATTTCCAAAGTTGCCAATTTTTTGTTGTTTTGATATAACTACTATTCATAGGATCAGTCTAGTTTTTTGGGTTATCTATGAGTCAAATGTGGTCCAATTTAAGTGAAATTTTATAGACATGAACTAGACATTTCTAGTGACTTGTAGCAACTAGAAGCACCTCATTTGGAGGTTTGAACATAGAGTTATGAATTTTTGAAATTTTATGTCAGTATCAGTAGTGCCAGTTGAGTTTATGTACTATTCCATTAGTTTTCAGTTGTTAAACATATATATCTTGGTCTTGACATATTTTTATCTTAAATTTAACATCTGTAACTTTCTAAATTGGTATAGTTTGCTTAAATTGGATTTTTGTGGAATTAGTTATGTATTTTTTAAGTTTATATCAAAAAACTACATTAAAAACTCTAAGTAGTCCGACCTATGTCACTTCTCTATTCTCAAATGTGGTCCAAATGATATTTTTATGGATTGGAATTATTTTTGGTATAAATTTAACATCCAAAGCTTTCTAGAATGTTATGGTTTGCTAGATTTTAATTTTTTTAGATTTAGTTATGATTTTCTGAAATTGACACTCAGAATCTGGCAACAGGACGCACGACAAAACCTCTTTGTTTTGTGTATGTATCCTATGAGCTTAAGTTTTTGGCATCATTCTGAGATGGTTTTGAGTTGTATGTGTGTAATTAAATGGAGAATAAGATGAATGAATTCAAATGGTCCACAGGATGCAATGAAGTTTTTATCCATTACGCAACACTAAATAATAGAATATTTTAATTGAATTATTTCTTGAAAGTTGCTTGGCCAAGGATAATGATCTAGAAATGAGATGAGGTGAGCTAGATAAATATGGTATTATAGAAAGAAATAGGATTATGGGCCCTATATAAGTGAGACCCATTGTTTGTTTCTGTCTCTCACTAATTGCATAATGTATGGTATTGCAAAGGATCTTAGGATAAAATTTTAGTGAGAGTGAGAATATCTCTAATTTCATAAAAGCCATTCTATTGGGTTGGGTGCTCACACTACAAAAATTGGTATTTTGTGACGGTTGTTTTTGGATTTAATCGCTGCTAAAAATTTTAGTAGTGATTGTTAAATCTGCTACTAAAAGCTCCGGCTAGAGTAATATTACAATGATTATTTGCAACTGCAGGAACAACCATCGCAAAAGGTTTTTGCATTCACAACCGCTGCATTGCTACTTGAATGGACAATCACTACAATGTCCTCTTGAATTTATCAACGATTTCAATCGTTGCAAAAAAAAATCCCTGGCAGCATTTTTAACATTCACTAATGCAATTGCAAGCTTTTTTATAGAAAATTTTGGTTTTCTATTTTTGTAAATATTTGAAAAATATTTTGAATAGTTAAAAATAACTAATGCACAATAATAATGAAAATTATAAATTATAAATTATAAATTATAATTGGATATAATTTTAAAATTATGTCTAATACATATGTAATAAGTCATACAAATATAAGTAAGTAAATAAGTCATATAAATACAATATCTCTTTGCAAAACAATTCTACAAGTGAAAAATCTATCGAATATCATCTTATTGATTGGAACATTCTCCTATACTTGCTTAATGTCCACTCCCTTGATCAGGCACCTAAGTTAAAAATATATAATATCATAAAAAATATTTAAAAATTAAATTACAAAAAAATAAATATTATCCTATGAATTCATTATAAATATTATTGTTAGAGCTTAGTAGGAAGCTAACTCAAGAGAGAGATGACTCTAATAATTCTGGAGAATGAAAGCCATTGTTGCATCAAGTTTTTTTACTTGTTCAGCAACCAATGTTTGTAATTAAGAAATTTGACTTTCTAGCTCTGTAATTGAACAAGTAGTTATAACTAATTATATTACAAGAACAACTAGAATGTCCAAATACTTGGGATGAGGAAGGTCCCAATTCCAAGTGTCAAACATGACACCAATGCTCTTGACTTCTTAGAGTATGAGCTAATAAATCTTCTCATGATATTTCTTGGGATTAAGACATTAAACCAGATTTATGTTCAAAAATTTTTTCTTGCATTAACACAATATTATCAAATATTACTAATTTTGCAATCACCAAAATTGCCAAATGCAACTAATTCTATAGCTCGTAATGAAGATATTACTAATTTCACAATCAATTTTCAAGTGCACAAACCTATAAAAAAACATATTACCAAGTTCATAACCCATAATCAATATAGTATTAAACAGGCCAATTTAACAATCCACAATCACATTATTTTCTAATATGAATCTATTACCAAACCATAATCACAACATTACCAAAGAAACACCATAATGAACAAAATTTCCAAATACAACCATTTCCACAAAACTGCAAAAAATAATCAAATAACATACATATGATTTAAGAAAATTGAGATTAAATAATAAATATAATACACTAAGATAATAAAATGAAATGAAATGAAAAAAAAAGAAAGGGAATTGAGAGATAAACTCCAAATGCAAACATAATTAACAAAAAACATCTTTGACATAATTATCTAAATGAGCTTTGTAGTTTTTTCTCTATTAGTTGTTGTGACTTATATTATATCAAAGATAACAACATTTAATTATATTCAATTAGTTTAAGATTAGGGCTCCATTAACATATTCTTCTATTTACAATTTTGATTCATATTACAAATGATTTTAATGGCTATTATGCATAATAAATCAAAATTATCAACAAATATTTTAAACTAAAATGGACTTCTAAGATTTCAAATATAAATCAAAATTATCAAAAATATTTTATAATTATGAATAATAACAAAATAATAATAAAAAAATCTCACAAATCAACACATACATTCAAATAATTTGAAGTTTTAGCACAAATCAGCCATTTTCATTCACTAAGGAGCTAATATATAGGGGGGAAAAGGCTAAAATCTTCAAAAATATACCTAAAATGCTTTGAAATGGAAAAAAAAAAAAAAAAAAGATTGAAAACTTGCTTAAAAAACGCGACAGACTGTACAAAGGTGAAGAGGACTGCGGACGGCACCATGGTAGCGGATTTGAACTCCAACAATGATGGAATGGCGATTTGGCAGTGGCAGCATGGCGTAGCAGTGTTTAGGGTTGAGATCTGCAGATTTCATTTTTTTTATATCATAGGGGGTTAAGGGTCTTTAATGGATTTAGCGACGGTTGCGACCGCTGCAACAAATTAGTCATTTTTTTAATTTTTTTTTTTTAGTGATTTGTAAAATACCTCTATAATTTTGTAGTGGCTTTCAAACAACCGCTGCAATTTTCGACAGTTTTAATTGCAACGATTGTCTAAAAACTGTTGCAATTTTGGAGCAGGTGTGTAAAACGTCATTGAATACTTTTTTTGCAGCGCAAAATACCAATTTTGTTGGTAGTGTCAACAATTTGGATTGATAATTTTATAATTTATGTTAGGTTGAAAAATTATTTTATAAATCTTATGGGTCAAGTTATTGATTGAAGATTCCCAAGTGGCATTTAATCTAATCCAATTTGTTTAATTATTTTTTAATTTTAATTTCTTATATAATTTATAAGAGACATTTTGGACTTAGCACAATTCCATTTTTGTAGTGTCAACAATTTAGATTGATAATCTTATAGTTTATGTCAAGTTGAAAAAATCTTTTTATAAACCGTATGGGTCAAGTTATTGATTGAAGATTTCCAAGTGGCATTTAATCTAATCCAATTTGTTTAACTATTTTTTTATTTTTTATTTTTTATATAATTTATAAGAGACATTTTGGACTTGGCACAATTCCATGTCATGGTTTAACCTAGCCTCACAACATGCCAAGTCCAATGACCTGTACATAGTGGTGGAGATAGAACCTTAAGTTAGGAAGGCAAATATACTTTTCCATTTTACTTTGGTTATTAGAATGGTAGGTTGAGATTTTAATTTCTTTTTTTGTGTTTGATGACAAATTTTTTAAATTAATATTAGTTTTGTAGTTGTTTAATTTGAAGATTGTTATTCTGATGTTAATTTTCTTTTCAAAATCTTTTTCATATACTGTTCAAAAAATTTATATTTCTTATAGTCTATTTTTTAATTAAAATGCAAGCAATTGAAATTACAAACTCACTTCTTTATTTCTATATTTATGGTAGATAATAAAACTGTCGACTATAATTTAGAAAATTAGTTAACAATTTAACATTTAAGATTAAAGTAATCCAATGGTGCTCTCAATATTAAAATTTTATATTGCATATATATCCAAATTTAAAAAAATTGAAGGGGGCATCTGCCTCGCTCAACGTAGCATCGCCCCTACATGCACATATAGCATTGGGAGGACAATTTCATAGGATTGACCCTCGCCTATTTACTACTCAAAAACAAGCCATTACCCCACTAAATTCCAATTAACCTAATTGCTTGTTTACTATCACAAAGCTTGAACCTAGTTAAAGCTTCACATGTAAGTGCCTAATTATAACTAACCAATTTGAGAAAAGTTCATAGCACTCTCTACTAATCCCCTATAAATAGCCTTGAATTAAGGCATCCAAGGACATTGGGCACTCATACCCTATTACACTCCATGTGCAATTACTAAATATCTGATTCTTAATAAGAGCTTTGCTTTCTTTGTTAGATTGCTGCAAAAAGTCACACCAAGAAACTACACTAGAATCTCTTTCTAGGTATTGTTCATTATATTTAAACATTTTAATACTTATTTTTGTTTATAAAAGGATAAGTTTAACTTAAAATGATATATTTTTATTATTTCAATAAAAATTATAATTTTATTTTTTTGGGAAAAAAATCATAATATATGAACTTAATCCAATTCAATTTGTATATAAGTAACTAAGTTAGGCTGACCATTTCCTTCTTTTTCAACCTCCACAACAATATGCAAGTTGAACTGGGAAATTCTCTTAATCGAATCCAAACTAACTTATGTGCATTCTTATCAAAGAACAAATAAGTAGCTAACTAGCAGAGCTAATATGGAGTGGATCACCATTTCATAGTGCAATATATTAACTTTAATCAATTGAGCTTATGCATTTATAATACAAATAATACTAATAACAGGCAACTAAATGACAATACTGATCAAATTAAATAGAGCACCGCATTCAAATATTCTAAATTTACAAGTGGGCCTTGCCATTGCCACAACACAACATAGTGTTTATAAAATGGCAACTGTATTACAGAATAATATATATATATATATATATATATAATTACTAGAAGTAAAGATGAGATGGAAGTCTAGGCTTAATTAGAACTTCAAGTGGTTCTTTTTTAGAGGTAGTAAGCCTACAAGCTTCCTCCATGTTCAAGTCCACCTCTTTCATATTATTTGGCAATCTCCATGAAAACCCATGCACCAAATTTGCCAAATTTGACTGAACCACCTCAAGTGCTAGAGTATATCCAGGACATACCCTTCTTCCACCCCCAAATGGCAATAACTCAAAGTTATGGCCTTTCACATCAATATCCTTACCTATGAATCTCTCGGGGTAAAAATTATGAGGGCGGTCCCAAATTTCAGGGTCTCTGCCAATAGCCCACACATTGATGAGCAATTGGGTCCCTTTTGGAATGTCAAATTCTACAACATTAGAGTCATGTTGGGCTAACCTTGGTGGCAATAAGGGTGCCACAGGGTGTAACCTCATCGTTTCTTTGACAATTGCTTCAATGTAAGGCAAGTTAACTATGTCCTTCTCTTCCACCCATCTTTCTCTTCCAATTACTCTATCTAGCTCTTCTGTAGCCTTCTTTAAGGTTTTTGGATTTTTCAAGAGCTCAGAGATTGCCCATTCTATATTATAGCAGAGGTTTCTGTTCCACCTGTTAGAAGATCCTAGGGAATAGGTTTAAAAGGAATAAAACCAAATCATTGTTTAGACAACGTGTTATTAAGCTCTCGATGTACATATATTTTCCACAATAAATGCTCCGTATATTGCACAATTGTTTTGTGCATATCTCTTTATTGAGTTTAGTGTCAAATATGCACACCTCTTCTTTTCTTTTCTTTTTCGTAAATATCACACTTGAAGTGGCTCTCTTATATTTTTAAAATATGCTACAATTTTTTAAATTGAAGGATGATACTATGTGAATTCAAGTCTACTATTAAATTTAATTATGACATAATAAATTATTAACTATAAAATAATATTTTATCAATTTTACTAAATTTATTTACTATAATCATACTTATCAGTTATATTTATAGAATTGATTTTACTGAGTTATTAATTAATAAATATGGTTATGGTAAAAAATTCTAATAATTAAATTGAATATAATAATAATAATAATATTATTATTATTATTATTATTACATTAGCTAGTGATATTTTTAAAATAAAAAGAATATCGTATCCATTTTGAAAACCTTAAGAAAAATAAATATAATTTACTCTATTTAAAATATAAAATATGTCTGTATATATTTTTAAATTGAGAAAGTTTATAAATTTAACTTATAGGTAAAACATTTTACTCTTAGGCCTAAAAAAAAAGTTTTGATGAATAAACTGAAAATTAGTTTTAAAAAAAGCATAAGTGCACATACCTGAGTAATTGCTTTGACACCCTGCCTTTCAAGCTTGACCTCAAGAGCGGGATCTTCTGCTAGCTGCAAAAGCACATCCACCATGTCTCTGGCAACACAATCCTCAACTCCTTTTCTTCTCTCATTGTGTTCATCCAACACATGCTCCAGAAACCTATCAAACTTCTCACTGAAATCTTTCATTCTCTTTATGTAACCTTGTAAGTCCAAGAAATTAATCCAAGGTATCAAATCCCCAATATTCAACAGTGTATTATTCAGAAAGATAAACTCATCTAACATTTTCCTGAACTCTTCCGAGCTAACAAAGGCACTTTGAGTCTTCTCTACGTACTTCTTCCCCAACACCATGCGACTTATAACATTTGTGGTCAAACTGGAAAGGTAGTCTTTGAGCAATATGGTTGTGTTAGAAGAACTGAATAGTTCATTGAGCAAACATTTCATCTCTTCCTTCCTGATGTACTCATAGGATTCCATGCTTTTATGAGAGAATAGTTCTGTGAAGCATATCCTGCGGGCTTGGCGCCAGTGTGGGCCGTAGGGGGCCCAAAGAATATTGGAGTAATTGTACGTTGTGTACTTTCCGGCCATGGTTTTGGGCCGCGAGGCAAAGGTGAGCCCGTGGGTTTTCAAGAAGGCCTTAGCCACATCAGCGGAAGAGCCCACGACGACGTCATTGGAGCCCAACTTGAGATGCATGATGGGTCCATATTTTTGGGAGAGAACATGGAGGGAGTGATGAGGAAGCTGGCCTATGAGATTGAGGTTTCCGATGATAGGCCATGGTTTTGGTCCCGGCGGTAGGTTAAATCGGCGGTGGCGAAAATGGCGGAAAAAGAGAAATAGGAAAAGGAAGAAGAGGAGGACAAAGGTTGGCGGCCCTGTTGCCAATTTCGTTGCCATCTATTGGTTGGATTTGTAATGGTAAGTCTGCAGAGTTGAGCTGGGCATTATAGAGTCAGCAAAGAGGGTTCAGTCTACACTATATATTCTATAACTTTCTAAATTTTTCATATCTTAAAATCACATGTACATGTCTACAATACCTCAAAATACAATAAAATAAAATAAAATAATAAAGAAATAGAATCACATGTTTTAAATAATAAGTACCTTTCTGTTGAAGTCTTTTTCTGTCAATCACCAATAGCGATAGGTTTTGGTGACACTCAATTTTAATATTGTATTAGTTTTTTTTTAAACCTGTAATGTAAACTTATAATGTATAAAGTAATACAAATTGGGCAGAAACACCTCAGAAGATAATTTGCATGGCTGAGTAGGGCATTTTATAGCGGACAAAGTAGGTTTCGTTAAGCACTTAAACTATTCACTTTTAAAATTTTCAGATTAAAAATCAGGCCAAATACAAAGGTTGAATATGACTTTTTAAAATCACTTACTTTTTCAAATAGTGATACTTGATTTAAAATACTGAAATTTCCCTCCTTCCAGAAGGAATTGAAAAGGATGCAGGATAGGCATTTATTTCTTTTGAAAATTTTCAAATGACATTCTCTTCTATTATTTGTGTAACTATATCAAAGAACATGAAGTGCATCTTATTTATACACTTATTTTTTGGATTGAAAAGAATTCCGTTTTATTGGTGTAATTTCTATGTGAAGACCGATATTTAATTTTTTTTTAAAGTTACATTTATTTTCCTTGAAAATTTTCAATTTACATTCTCTGTTATAAGCTAAGGAAATCAAATTCTATTTTAAAGTATCTGAAGCATTGCATCATTTTATCTGACTAATTAGTTTAGTTAATAACATATTAAGTATTATACAAAATATATATTGTTATGATTGAATTGTCCCACTTGAATCCACAAATGTGTCTCATGCATTATTTAGATCATTAAACTTTCTTTTCTAATTAAATCACAATCACTCGTATGACTCATGTTACTAAATGGAATTCTCGCTGCCTTTAATTCTGTTGTTACAATTTAACAGTTTTCACATTATTGAATCTATCTTGACTTCATTTAATTGTTGTTTTCGTGGTTTGAGCACGCATAACTTCTATTTGACAAAATTATCAGGTGAATGATTTTCAGTCTAGTACTTGTTATTCAAGGTCTACAGTAATGCCCTCTTCCAGTATAAGTGACAATGAAAATATATAGTGATGTATCCTATATTTTAAGTCATTCTGGTGGAATCATCACTCTTGCACTGCATTCGAGGATTTCAGAATGTGATGGTGACATGAAGAACGGGTTATGTGAGGGAGGTAATCGCAGGCACATTGAAGAGTTGTCTCCTCTTTGTCTTCCTTCGAATAAAACAACAAATGCTGAACATGAGGATTCATACACGTGAAGCCATTATTGGTAAAACTCAAGCTTCTTACTCCTACAATTCTGCTATTATCTTGTTTCAACGTTGTCATGTCTTTTCTCATATTCATGTATTTGTATAAGTGAGGGGGAGGAGCATTTTGTATGAACCTTGTTAATCCCATTAAATGTTAACATCAAATGGACTGTATTTGGCACTGCGATATATACTCACATGCATGGACTGAAATTTGTGACTACTCTGCACATTCTTTGGTCTCTCTTATAATTGGATTATTATGCTATCCCATTATATCCACTCAAAAAACTCTCAGATAATACAGGGAATTAACACTGGTGCTAGCATTCGGTTGAGATGCTAGTGAAATCCCTTTTTTTTTTTTGGGCTATGAACTACTCTTGCGGTTAGAAGTGTTTGAATCTGTACGATTTCTATTATAATTGGGAAAGGTAGGTGTCTTAGTCTTGCTTCCTTTGGAAAAGTTATAATTTGAGGAGTTAAATTTCCAGTTATGCGTATTTTTTTTTTTTAAGATTGTATTTCCCTTAACTGGTCAAGTTAATAATTATGTGAGTAACCATTTTCCATTGCGTGAAAACATATTCATTAAATTGATCACCAATGATTGTAAATTAAAAATTGAATATGGATCTCTCCCCTCTTAGAATCCAATAATTGAACTGAATATTGATGGGGGAGGGTTTGTTTGGGAAAGCAGCTGCAGATCTTATCAAAGAATCATAAAAATGTTTATAATTGCAATGCAAGATCTACTCTTTCTTAAAACATATAATTTTCTGTGTTATGATTAACACTTTAATGCTTTTTTTAATTTGAATTATTGCAATGGGACGATTATTCTATTATAGATATATACAGGGAATACGAAGATATGTGTGAAGACTAATGCAACAGTGCAGAATAATTTTCTGTGAATTTATTAATATGATGCACGCGAGCATGTGAAGGTTGGTGGACAGTATTTTTTTATTCATTTATTGCCGCACCCCTATGAGAAATTGGAAACAATCATACCATATGGAGCATGTGATGAATATACAATTCTATTTAGTCACTAGCAAGCTGAGCAAGCACAAAATCCGAAAAGTATACATTTGAATTCATTAAATGATTATAATTGTAATATATATATATATATATAGAGAGAGAGAGAGAGAGAGAGAGAATTTACGCACTACTATATCAGCTATTTTTTACAAGTTTAACTTTGTTTTTACAGAAATTAGAAAACCGAAAATTAAATATCAATTTAAAAATCAAATACAAATAAAAAGGGAAAATTATGTAAAATCATTTTGAACTACAATTTAATTACAATTTAGATACATAAATATTAAAAATAACATTTTATTCTCCTAAACTGTTAGAAAAAAAAAATAAAAACTTTACATATTAATTAAAACTAACTTCTGAAAAATTATGTGATTGTCATGTATAATACTTTAGCAAAGGAAAGAATTCGAAAAGATAATAAAAACATAAGGTATCATAATAATGTGATTTTTGGATATTAAATTTAATTTATATGTGACATTTTCATGTTTTATGATAATTTGTGGAAATTAAATGCTACATTTTAAAATCTCTCTACCTAAATTGTGATTAAATAATTTAAGGGAATTATATATGTAATTTTTACAACAAAAAAAGTTTCTTTGTTGCATATAACGGGAAGAGAACATTAATTAACATGAAATTGTAAGATTAGTGTACATATAAAGTTAATGATGTGATGTTAATAGAAAATTCTAAAAGGTGATAATAAATAATCAAAATAAAAAATAAAATTTAATAATTTTATCATGTCACTGAGAGCAATTATTGCTTTGAAACTAGATGCATGTTTCGCTTGTTTATTCGCGTCTTCCGTAGTGTAATAAAATAATAAGGTGTAGCTTCCTGCTGAATCACTTTACTTGAATTCTATTCTAAATTAACAACTAATTGCTTTGATTATTTTTGTCTCAGCACATAAGACAATTAGACAACCATCACCACCTAAGGCCAATAAATAGCGCCGTACGTGCAGCGCCACATGAAAAGCATGGTTCACGGATCTAATCTGTCTTCTCATTTTGTGAAGGGACACTAAAGTAGCTGCCCATTGCGGCAATGACTCTGAATTATATTTTATAGCGGAAAAATTAAAGTATAGATTCTAATTTAAATATATTTATATTGAAATATTATAATTTTAAAATTATTATAAAAGAAGATAAGATAAAAAAAAGTTTAAATTACACAAAAAAAGTATAGTTCAAAATCTCAGATTAAAATTTTTTAAAATAATTTTAAAATTTAGAATCTTTTCATATAAATATTTTCAACTTAATACAAATTTTTCAGAACCAAAATATAGTTAACTAAAGGTCTTACTCTAAATTCTTGCTTTATCATACACACACATATCGTGTCTTTTCTCATATTCATGTACTTGTATGAGTGAGGAGGAGGAGCATTTTGTATGAACCTAGTTAATCCCATTAAATGCGGACATCAAATGGATTGTATTTGGCCCTGCGATATGTTCACATGCATGGACTGAAATTTGTGACTACTCTGCACATTATATTGTCTCTCTTCTCAGTAATACAGGGAATTAATACTGGTGCAAGCATTCGGTTGAGATGATAGTGAAATCCTTTTTTTCATAGCTATGAAATACTCTTGCAGGAGAAGTGTTTGAATCTGAAAATTTTCTATTATAATTGGGAAAGGTAGGTGTCTTAGTCTGGCTTCCTTCTGAAAAGTTATAATTTGCGGAGTTAAATTTCCTGTTATGAGTAAAATATATATTTTTAAGATTGTATTTCCCTTAATTGGTCAAGTTAATAATTACGTGACTAACCATTTCCCATTGCGTGAAAACATATATAATCATTAAATTGGTCACTATGAATTGTAAATTAAAAATTGAATATGGATCCCTCCCCTCTTAGAATCCAATAATTGAACTGAATATTGATGAGGCAGGGCTTGTCTCCTTTTTTTAAGGAATTTATTGGTGAAGTCACCAACATGCCACAACTAAATTATTTTTTTGAAGTCTTAAATTCCTTTCTGTTGGCTAAAGAAAATTACACTCTGAATAAATGACCCACTAAACTTGCATTTTAGCTAACAAACTGCATATCGAAGGTTGACGAAATTACATTTAAGTTGCTACTATCAAAGTTCTATTTAATCTTTCGAAATCAGAAACATTTATTTCAACAATTAGCGAATTTACGTCTTTTATTATTTTTTTATAAATATACATATATATTGTTATGAACCCTTCTTTATAATACTTTTCCCCTCACTGTTTAACAAACATACCTAACTAAAATTTTTTCAGGATTATAACAATTGCAGTATTACTTTCAAAAAATAAATATGAGCACCTAAACGAAGACTCGCATTGGGCTAATTTGAGCATGTATGTTTGTCCACATCGATGACACACACCCGTTTTTAAAAGAAGAATATATATATATATATATATATATATCTGTATTTTGGCTTGTGTTGTTGAAGGAACACACATGAGCATGAAAGAAAATTTCGTGTGATGATCTTCATCGATGCACAAAATGAAAAACAAAAGGAAATATATATATATATATATATATATATATATATGAACCGACAAAATTAGTACTTGCATCATAAAGCAGGACTATAGCTGGAAATAGACATAACTAATAACATAATACATATAATCTCCATGCTACACATTGATACTTGATTAATTTCATTAATTTTGTTGGTATTATGATCATTGATGGGTTCAATTATGAATATTTGTGATAAAAGTTACTTTGATCCTATCATACTCCAAATGTAATCATAACGCCCAAAAAAAAAATTTTAAGTTTTCAAAAAAGAAAACCAAGTGAAATGAAGTGGGCACTAAAATTTTAATTAAAAAAAAGACAAAACTTAAAAAAATCTGTTTGAAGAAAAATGAAAAAATATTGTCTACAAATTAGAGATAGGTTTGATGGTTAATTGTACATGGAAAAAGGTGTTAAACATCCCGAAACACTAATTTTTAAAAATAATTATCCAAAATTAATTATACAAAAATAATATGACCTTAATCTTATTTTAATTATTTTTTTCAATCGCATGTAAATAAAATAATTTAAAAAATTAGGAAAAAAAATAACAGAAAGAAAGATTTATTTAAAATAGGATAAGATCTTAAAGTTTATGTACCCTATAAGAAAAATCAAAATTCAGGTAATTCCACAAGGGATACAAAATCAATGTCAATTAATTAGTGATTTTTATTTTTATTTTTATGTCTATTTTGTGAAGAGAGTAAGAAAATAAAATTAATTTGATTTCATAAATAAAACAAATTTGATAAATGGTAGGTGTTTTTAATTAAAAAAATCAAGTTAATCTTATTTTTTTACTTTTTTTATTTTCTCTCTTTTATTATTTTTTGGAATTATGCAAGTTATATCTTTTTTATTTTTTTAAAAAAGCCTAACTAACTTCCTAAAAATTAAAAAAAAATAAAATGGAATAAAATCAAACAAATTATGTATTGTTTACGTGTGTGAATATGTGCATAACAAGATATAAATTTGAACATAAAACCAATTTCATCTCACATACACAAAACATGAATAGCTTATTTGATTAGATAATATAAAGGAGAAGAAAATGTAAAAAATAAATATATAAAAAAGAAAATAGTTTCGGTCTCCTTACTTTTGAAAAAGTAACAAAGAGGGATTGGTATTATTAATTAATAATTATAAAAGTATAATAAACACTACATGTAATTTAAAAAAGGATTCTCTTGCCCTTACAACAAACTAAACAAGCCAAAAATAAAAAAGAAAAGTTACAGCTTAAGCACTTATCTCCTCCTAAGCTAACCTTCCAAGCCAAAGTGCAAAAGGACAAGCAGCATTTTTCCATTTTTATCTTGAACAAGAAAACTATAATACAGTGAGCCAAGGCAAATTCAATATCAAATGCAAATTCAAACACAACGCCTAACATTAAGCATAGTGTATACTATGTGCATATTTATCTACCCACAACATAATGTTCTTAATATGATTCACATTACCTAACACTTCATGACGCACACCCATGATATGAATTAACCTTAAGTGGCATCACTATCTAACAATCCAAAATAGACATGCCACTTGACTTCTCTAATCCAATCATAACAAATCATTCAACAAATACATTAGGAATTTATTCAACTTTCAAGTATGATAAAGTGCATTGATAAAGTGCCTTGGGATTAAGATTCAACCCTTACAAACCACGCCTCTAACCGAAATAGGACAAAGTTAACATGATATCTAACTTAATAACCATTTTGCTATCATAGTTTCAAACCAAATGAAGGGAGGAAACTCAATTAACTACTAACTCAACACTATCTTAACTAGGGCAAAAATAATAACAACCCCCAAATTGTGACTCAATGTATGAAGATGATGATAAGGAAATTTTCAAACTAGAGAATGACACTTTAAAGATGCAAAAGAATGATAGAGTATATTAAATTCAATTGCACTGGAACTTTGCCTTAGTGTCCATGGTTCCCTCTTTGTTTTTTTCTCTCAATCTCCACCCCCAATTTTTCTCCCAAATTCTTTTTTAGTTCCCTTCATTGTTTCAATCTTATCTCTTTTTATCCCCTAAAAAGCTATGAGCCATTGTAATAAAAGGTAGATATTATGGGATTTGGTTATGACATATCAAAGTAAATCATTCCTTTTTGTCACAACCCAGAAGTTGGAGTGTGATCGGCACAAAGTATGGGGTAAATCTCACGTCCATAAGCCTCACTTTCTTTCAATTCAACTCTTCCTAATTCCTAAATACATTTCTATGTATATGAAATAATTGGGAACTAATGCACATGAATACTTTCATACTGCATATTAAAATCCTCAAGTAATTCTAAATTCCACCTATTTGTAGAAATTTTCGCAAAATTTTCCTCGAAGTTGGACTTTCCCAAATCTCTATAGATAGACAACATCCCCATGATACAAATAAAAGAGCTCTGCTCCCATTCCTATGTCAAGGTGAGAGATCCTACTTATGAGTTATGTGGATTTACACCCATGATACGACAAGATAATGATGTGAAATACACAAAATAGACTTTGACTATGCAATCAATGTAGAGGTTCATCATAACGAAATCACCATCATGGACATATAGACCACGTGGATAAATAATTATTTGTCATGGCCACACAGCCCACATGGATAAATAATAATTAGTTGTGAGTTCTTAGATCACATAAATAACATCCCTTCATTCTATTGTGACGGTCATCACATAAAGCTAGCACCTTCCATATCCCCTGCTAGCTGAGTATCAACTATAATGAGCAAGGCTAATAGAACTACTATAAGCAACTGATATTTTATACACAATTCCTCCATAAAAGCATTTTTGTCATGTATGGAATCATACTACTTAATTTAGACATAAACAATTCTCGGAAGTAACCAAGGTGGAAATTCATGAAAAAAAAAAATTCCTGATATTTTTCTCATTGATTCCATACATGTATCAATCATTTAGAAAATTAGGAATCTCAAATTTATTAAAATATAATTTGGCAAAACCTATAAAAATTCAAAATTTAATACTTAAGAAATCTTGTTGTTTCATAAAATATAAAATGGTATGAGACTTGTAGTGCAACATTATTTACTTACCATATAAGGCAAACATTGTAAAACTCTCTACCATTCCTTCCAACAATTCACTTTAGAAGGGAACATCTCTATGACTCCTAAAAATACAATTTAACACAACTTTTACTATCTGGATAATTTCTAATTGTCACAAAAATCAAACCATTCACTTAACCAAATATTTGAGTTTTATTGGATAGTTGGTTTTCCAATCATTTCACCCTTGCAACTTAGCCATTAGTATTTACGCTATTAGGCAATACTATCTCCTTGGTCATTATTTTCCTTTACCACCCAAAAAGTCATTTAATTATAAGATTCAACTTTATTGCTTACCAAGGGACTTACTCAATTGCATCATCCACTTGCAACAGAGACCCTAATCTAATAAACATGCATATATATACATATATGCCAAATTGAATTAATATGACATAAATAGCTAGAAATTACCTCAAAGAACCCAAGTTGAGAATTTAACAAGAAATTCCTTACTCAAACACCCAAAAACACAAGACAAGGGCTACCATGGTTCATTTTTCCTTTTATGAGCTCTCTACAACAAGAGAAGATAAGTAAAATTTATCTATTCAATGGTATTAATGTCACAACCCAAGTCCCCTACATTGTCTGGCTTGTTTTAATTACAACCACCCCACCTAGTCTAGTCTTTTTACTCTCTTGTTGATTTCTAATCCTAGTGTTAACCCTAGTTTAATAGATAATTTACTTTGTTAATCTTTTAGTTTAATGGTTTCTTTCAATTCCATGTTTAACCCACTTTAATTATCCCCTTTTTCCCTTTTTATTTATTTATTTATTTATTTATTATTATTATTATTATTATTTTACAATAGTATAAAGAGTAAAATCTTACCTCAGTATTCTAGCTGAAGGCTGTGTAAGTAAGCACCACACCTATCTGCCCAATTAGAGGCTTTTCTACACCTATAGAGTTTCAATCTTTAAGTTAACAGAAATTAAAATTCCAAGAATACTAGGCTTAAGATCTACAAAAATTGGGAGAAGAGAACTTTACCACCTAATATTGATTTTTTTTTTCCAATTCTTCTCCAACTCCTTAACACAAAGCCCAAATCAATAATAAGAATAGTGTACCCACAATCCAAATCTTTGGTCAACGCAGAAGTGTATAGGCGTTAGGTGCAGACCAAAGGTGGATTTGCAACAGTTTGCATGGCTGCTTAAGAGGATGCTTCAACTGAACGGGGGCAGTGCTGGAAAACAAAAAAGAACCCGCCAATTTGAGAGTTGAAAATGCTAAAGTGGCAAATAGGAAAAAGAAACGATTGCAGGGAAAGAGGAAATAAAACTTGAAGTTAAGCAAGAGGTTATACTTATGAGAGGGAGACTTAAAACTCCAAAACAAGGAGGATCTTGCACAAGCTCCATTTTTTCCCTTGACTGAAACAAGAATAGGAACAACACATAATCACCACAAAGAGAAGTGTTAAGGATCGAAACAATAGAGCAAGGAGGAGGTTGGAGAGTGACAGAAGTGAGGAGGAAAGATAAACCAGAAACCATGCAAGGACGAAGCAATCATGGAGCGTTGTTACAGTTGTGATCAAGAAGTACACATTGCCACAAAACGAATAAGATGCAGCGTTTCGGATGGTTCCCATCTTAGCCAAAAGTTGAAGAAGAGTAAGGATGCAAGGCAAAAAACTTTAGCTGATACCAAGAAAGGAGTATACAAGAGGAGAAAAATGGGAAATGTGGGTTTTGGATCTTTTGGGAGAAGAAGAAAAAAAAATCCTAATGGGGTCTATAGGCAATTATCAACAATGTAAGGGTTGTAAAAGAAATTTTAAAATTTTCGGTTTGGTCCACAGTCCACCCATTGCATGCACAGCTACGAAAGGAGAAGGGAAAAAGAAACAGCGAAAAAGAAATAAAATGACAAGAGTGGCCTTACTAGGATTTAAACATGGGTTCATTTGTTTGCTATTCTGTTGTTTCAACCACTTGAACTATGGAAGTATTGAATTTTATCCTTTCTCAATTAAATTTTTTCCTAAACTTCACTTAGTTTACTTGAATTAATTCATTGTTAACATTATTATTATTGTGTCAATTATTTAAATTCTCAATCATCATGGAACTTACATCTTAATTTACTGATTTTAATTAATTTTTTTTTTAACTTCAAATAATCAATTTTTTGGTTATCACACTTTCTTACTGCAAATCATTCACTTCATCTCTGGTCTCCTTGGCTTATTCCATTTTCCAGTTTTAGCACCTGCCCTCATCTCTCTTTGCATCTCTGCTCTGTGCTTCTGTGTCTCATTTTTTGCTTAACGATAGAAGAAAGGGACGCAAGGAAGGGTTGGTCCTAGCTCCTGTGTTTTGCTCCTCTCTCTGCTCTCTGATGCATATGCTCTCTGTGTGCCTTGCAATGGAAGAAAGGGACTTGAAGGAGGTTTGGTCAAAACGCAGTAAACCTTGCGTCCCTTCCCCCTTCCCTTTTTTTTTATTAACTTTTCAAATGAGCCCTAGAGAGTTCTGGGGCCTTTAATGAATTATCTAAAAGTTAGACCCTAAGCCCAAAATATCTCTTGAATGGGCTAGCCCCTAAAGATAAATCTGGTCTGATAAAATTTTTGTATTCATTACCATTTCTTCTTCTTCTTCTTCTTCTTCTTCTTCTTCTTCTTCTTCTTCTTCTTCTTTAATGAATTATCTAAGAGTTAGACCCTAAGCCCAAAATATCTCTTGAATGGGCTAGCTCCTAAAAATAAATTTGGTCTGGTAAAATTTTTGTATTCACTACCATTTCTTCTTCTTCTTCTTATCTTTTATAACTTTTTCTTTCTTTTTCATTTTTCGTCACTATTAATTTTTTTTTTTTTTCAAATTGATTCAAAAATTAGACTTGACATAATAATTAAAATGAATTAGAATCAAATTGAAAGTGTCTAGGAATCAATACTAACTAAAATAACTAAGGCTTGAATGACTTTGAAAACAACATAAAATAAAAATCCGTAAGAGAAGAGTTTTTAATTAAATGTATGCTATTTATTTATTCATTTACTTTATTTTATTTTATTTTTTTATTTTTTTAAAAATTTTTAGATAAAAAATAGTGTTTATAATTGCCCCTCTTTACTTTTTTTTTTAAAAGAAGAGTGAAAATGTAATTTTTAGAGTTCTTGCGTAAGGAACAAGTAAAAATAAATATACATATTTTGCCTCACAAAGGGTACATAACAAGCAACACAATAAAATGACTTGATTACCCTTAACTTAGACCACCTTGGATTTAAAGACTTGGTTAAATTGAAGTGGGCTCAATGAATCTCTTGATATGATGGAACTACAAATAGATTGAACTAGACTCAATATAAAAGTGAAAAGAGGAAATGATCCAAACAAAATACAATATTGATAGATCTCATGTTATTATAATTGATGGACTATATTGTTTTGGATATTTCAAGGTTGAAATAGCAAAATTTTGTGTTATAAGGTTCAAACCATGTACAATTTTCTGAAATATATGTGTACTAAGTGAGAGATTGTTAGTAATTTTCTATTAGATGGTCTCACATATTAATATAATTGTACATGCGTCAATTATCTTATTAAAGGAGTCCAATTGTTTTAAGAAGATATTTAATTGAATGGGCTTATAGAAATATCATTATTTAAGATACAGACCTTTCATGAGTAAAAGCCCAATAACACATTAGTTATGATTGATGGGCCCTAATTAAAAATGTTTAACTTAATGATATATTTGGGTTATGGTCCATAAGTCAAATATAATAATTGTCATAATTTCTCTACCCCATCTTAGAGTAATTCTAAAATGAAATAAGCTTAAAAGTTTTTAACCCTAAGTTTTGCTTTTAGTATGAATCAAGGCAAGTGTTTTTCATTATATTTCTTCCGGTATTACTAGTGTACGCATTTACATGGTATCCTATATTATCTGACTATGGAAATCATAAATTAGAGTTTCTTGATTATGAGGTTTTCATTTTTTTTAATGGATCAGAACCTTTTCCCTTTTCCAGTTTTTCCTTTCAAGTGGTATCATGATTTATGCAAAATTAGGGTTTAATCTATATAATTGAAAATTATTAAATTAGAGTTTGACTTCCATAATCAAAGACTTAATATTTTTTTATCCCTCATGATTTCATTTAATTGCTATATTTGTGGTTTGGCATGCATCACTTCCATTTTGACAAAATGATCTAGTGAGTGATTTTCTATTTGGTGTTTTTTGATTCAAGATCTCTACAATAATGCCCTTTTCCATTATGAGTGAGAATGACAATAGTGATGTGAGAAAGAATCTAAAATGATAAAGACACAAAGTATGCCTCTATTAAAGCAACGTCTTCATACACTCGATGCTACTATATTGGTAAACTAAAACTTTTTACTCTTGCAATTATGCCATGGCCATTATCGTGTTTCAAAATTGTCGTGTCTTTTCTCACATTCATGTATTTGTATCAGTGAGGAGGAGGAGCATTTTGTATGAACTTTGTTAATCCCATTAAATTTTGACATCAAATGGACTATATTTGTCACTGCAATTGTATGTATGTTCACATGTAATGAAATTTGTGATTGATCTGCACGTTCTATATATACTCTCTTAATTTGCTTGTTATGCACCAACCACATTTTTCTCCTAGAGTCTTGATCGACGAAGGCCTCTCAGACTGTTGAGGAAAATCGAAGACAATATATTTAACCCAACACTCTAGAAGAAGTTTGAAATCAATGGGCAAGAAAGTGGCCATGACCTGCTATTCCCCTCTGACAGAGGGAAGAGATCAACAACGCCAAATATCGATTCCATTTGCTTCCTTTTCGTTAAAATCAAGAGGAAATTGGTCCAAAGATATTATATTTCTTTTATTTTTTATTGACTAAAACTCTATTTTAATTCTTCATACATAAGATATTTTTTAATTTTATCCTTATAAAATTACCTTTTTAATTTGGTTTCTTACATGCAAATATTTTTTTAATTGATTCTTTACAAATAAAATTAGTATCAGTAATGTCATCTATTATTAATAAAACTAACAATTAATATATATATATATATATATTATATAATAGTAACGGAGTGATCAGATAACTTATAAAAAAATATTTTATGTATCATTATATTGTTTAATTTTATATATAATAAATTGACATAAGGATATTATTAATAACAATTTTATTTATGGAGAATCAAACTAAGAAATACTTATATGCAAGGATCAAATTGAGAAGATAGTTTTATACAAAATTAAATTAAAGAATACTTCATTTATGAGGAATAAAATAAAAAAATGATTTTATAAAGGACAAAATTGAAAAATGCTATCTACAAGGGACTAAAATGATGTTTAATCAATAATTTTTTATTCTTAAAAAATTTCATAGGCTTTTCCCTCTTCTCTGTTCTAATTAGATTGTTGAATATTGAAGCATTCTAATTCGGTTCTTCCATGGCCAATTTTGATTTTCCAAATTTGATGAAATGATCTGGTTCTTTTGAATGAATTTGTGGGAGTGGAAAATTTTCTTGGATGCCAATTTTGGTCATGGTTTTGTTCGAAAATCAGAATTCTCAAAGTAGAGAAGTAAAGATTTTTCTCTATCGATGCAAATAACAGATCTGAAGTCTATGCTGTTTTTTTTTTTTTTTCCTTTTTTGGATTGTTTATGTAAATAAGATGTTTGTTGGGATTAAGGGTGCTGCAATAGCTCTGATTTCCCCATTTTTCTCGTCCAAACCCACGAGGGAGAGAGGCTTGTGTATCTGTTTGTTGGAAATTTGTTGTTTTTCTGTTCCTGTTGAATCAGTAGCAGAGATTAGAACTTTGACATGACACCGAGGGCATCAAAACGATGTGGTTCACCCAAAAAATTTTGAAGGTTATTATCTACCACAGCATGAATTTGGATCTTGCATTTAAATTTATGTTTATTGAAAAATTAACATCCATCTACTGTTTTCAGATTCAATACCCTGTTGAAAACCGAACTACTGTTTTTCTCCCAAAAAGTTGAAGAAATTTTCGTTCTTAATGCATATAAATGGGAGAAATTTGAATGTAAGGTTTTTCATTCTTAGGAATTTTTCATTAGACATCGTACAATATATTTAAGGCAAAGAAAAATGTCCAGGAGATGCCATGTGGTTAATTCATGATCACATAGATGTGTATTTTTCTTTTCGTTTTTTTTGATTAAAACATACATGTGTATTTTTTACTACTGAAAAGCGAAACTGGAATTGTTTGCATCAAATAGCCTAGCATTTAGGGACTAATGTGAAGGCATAAGTAAATTTGTATGAAAATAAAGAAGAAAAAGACTCTTGGCTTGGCTCATCCTAATATGGGGCTTTTCTCTATTTTTCTTTTTTTTAAACTCTTCATAAACACCGCTATTTAGGGGAGAATTGAATGACAATCTTTAAAAAAAATAATAAATCCCTTCATGTTAATAGTTGTGCCTCTGGTTATTGTGTTAGAGAGTTTCTTTGGTATAAGTTCATAATGCTCCCTTTAAGATTCGCTTGCATGTCCCTACTGTGAAGATCCTAAAAGGTTTGGTTGTGTTAGACTATTAGTCATATTTTACTGTAAAAATCCTAAGAATTTGACAAATTGAAGCAAATTCTTTCTTTCTTATTCTTAATTTTTGGCATATCTTGACTTTTTTGTAAAATTTGGGATTCATATGCATCCATATAACATTGTGGTAATGGTATGATCTCCTTAGAAAGCTTAGAATCTTAAGCCATGATTCCATAATGTGGTAGCATTATATTATTTCCTCTAAGCTTTGATGAGTGAGCATAATGGGACAGTATATTCAATGAAAAGTTTATCTCCACTTTACATTTCAAGGCATGAAAAGTTTGTGCAGTGCTTCTCAATTATGGATTTCATTTTCTTATTCTCCATGAACAGGTCCTTGACGATACAAGCAATGTTAGTGTCTACCTAAGGAAAAGGTTGATCGGCGATCACCCTGATCTCACAAAGGATGAACGACTGAGAATAACACGATTCCTTTGGGCTTGTCCTGATGAAAAGCAATGAATCATGACCTCACTTGGCTTGTTGATATGTAAAGTATAGTAGATGTACATAAATAAATTATCCCAAGAAGGATGGATTTGAACTTACTTTTATTTATTTATTTATTTTGTCATCAAGTCATGAATTTGACCATGAGACAAAAGCTTTCCTTACAAGTATGTTATTGTTTTGCTGCAACTGTTCAATCTTAACCACATCGAATGAAAGGTCGGAACTCGGAAATATGTGGAGTAGCACACATACAATGGCTTCCGTTATATATGGAATTTTAAAAAAAAAATCTATAGCAACAGTTAAAACCGCCACCTTATAGGTATAACGGCAACTATAAAAACTGTAGCTAAACTATATAACCATGGCGACCACGGTTACAAAACCTTGGCTAGACTTAGTTAAAATCATGGTTAAAGTTATTGCAACGGATGTTTTAAGGGTAAAGTTTGTAGCTATGATTAAATCATTATAACTGTGACTAAAATCACTAAAAAACCATAGCTAAATGCATATTTTTTGTTAGTGTAAAGAGAATGGAGATTCAAAAAAGGTTATTTAGCTTAGCTTCATAATTGGGTCCTTGGGTGGTGTTGCTAGGCCCATCGGTTTGTATGATTCCAAATATAATTGTCAATGAAGGAAAAGGATGCAAGATAGGCATGGTTGCTGAGCTGGAATTATGATCTCTACGTTTACTTAGCTAAACAATAGGAATTTGTTATGATTAAGTTATTTCCCCTTTATATAGCAGCGCATGTGCGTAGGGTCATATAGTGAAGAATTTGAGTAGTTTAATACTGAAAAGGGGATATCTATATTAATTTTTTTTAATAAGTTTACTCATAAATTTAATAGGATAATACGTAACACCATCGAGCTCATAACACAGAGAAACTGCATTACTGGTAACCTGCCAATATATGGAGTAAGCAAGAGAGAATTGAAAGGCATGCATGAATCAATTAGGCAATGAGTAAATTAGATAGTAGTTAGTAGCATTACTGAGTACTGACATAAGAGATAAAAGAAAAGACAAAAGAATTTTTCATTTCATTTTATTTTATTTTAAAAGCAATAAAGATGATGAAAATTCCATGCACTTTCCAGGATTGCCGGCCCTTTCGCGATATAATCAATAGGCGTATGTCTAAGTTTTAGTCTATATTCCATTGACCCAAAAAAAAATTCAGACAAGGTGCAGCGTAATTCAGCGTCCTGGATATATCTGAGTTTTAGACACGCATTCAAGGTTCTTGAGTTCTAAATTTTTACTTTTGCAGGTAGTTTTTGTGGGATTTTGCAAATCTTTAGGTTAATTAGTTAAGACATGGAATTGGCGGGGCTTGTTGGGGGAGCTGCTTTAGGACTTGCGTTTGAACAACTTCGGAGCGAAGTATGAAGAGTGAAGGACAATGTTGTGATGTTCAAACCCAAATTGGAAGAACTTGAAAAAACACTTGATGTATTAGCTCCTGTAATCCAAGAGATTGAAGAATTAAACAGACGACTGAATGGACCAGATTATCGGAGAGAAACTAATATCTTAATGAGATTATTCGAAGATGGGAAGAAGCTTGTTTCCAAGTGCTCCAACATAGGACAGTGAAACTTTCTCAAGCAGTCACGTTACCAGCAGAAGCTGGTGGAGCTGGATAACAAAATCTTGAGGTTCCATCCATAGCCTTTACATGCAAGCTCACATGGCAAGGGATCAAAAGCAGACCTTGCTGGCTGTGAAACAGCTGTTTATGTCACTCAACGCGGCCCCTGATCATCGTGGGTATTCAAATCTTACTACGGGGCTCACTGCCTCCACCATCGGTCCCAATCAGGTGATTTTAATGAATGATTTTACTGGTTCCTACTCAAGCTTGCTGGTTGGCTCTTGCCACAAGTAGGTGCTTCTAGTGAGATTCTAACTCTTAAATTGCAGATAAAGTCCACCCACATAGAGCTCAGTTTGCCTACTCAGATTAAACCCTTTTGTTTTGCTCAAATTGAATGCTTTTGACACGTTGATTGAGTCCAGTTAAAATGTGTTAGTTCCGCCTAATTCTACCTAATCTGATTTGATCCATGGGTTGAGCTGGGTACTAGTTCTTCAGTTAAAATACAAAAGTATATGTATATTTTTTTAAGATTCCATTATCTAGTAGTTAGTGATAAAAAAAATTATCTCTTATGATTTAATTGAATAATCTGATGATAAATACATAAAAATGTAGGTAAGTTTTATTCTAATAACTTAACATAACTGTAAAATAATTCCTGCATTCCACGTATTATAACACTAAGACTCTTTTGGATGGATGATGTAAAGGAGAAGAGAATATAAAAGATGAGTAATCAAGATAAAAAATAATTTTTTATATTTTTATTTTTTAAAAAATAATTTAATGATTAAAATGATAATTTGATAAATAAGATAATAAATATAAAAATATAATAAATATTATACAAATTATATAAATATATTATATCTATTTTGTAATAAACCCAATGGGCCGTAACATGCATTTTGTGTGACGTAGATGAACCACCATAGAGTCACCCTCGAAGTCGAACTTGATGATGCAACAGGAGCCTCGACAGTCGCATTGAAATTGGAAGGTAAGCAATACGTTCCTTTTTATTCTTTCTTTTTTTAGTTTTGATGAACTCCTTTTTATTCTTTCACGCGCGCAGTCTTTTAATTAATCAAAATTTTCATAACTATATATTGGTTAAACTTCCAACAGAGTTTCCCTTTCCCACGAATAAATCATTTTTATTCTGCGTAGTTCTAATTTATGAATAATTGTGAGTTTATTGGTTTTAACGTGTGTGTGTGTATTATTGTTCTCTTGCTAATATATAATAAGATTTCAAAGCTTTCATCCAAATAAAAAAAAAAGGAAAAGATATACATAGCTCCGTTAAATTAATATTTTCAGTTGACGAATTAATTTGAAAATTTTGCCTAACTGTTAGCTTTCACCAAATTAAAATGTGTGCCCATATATATATATATATATATATAAGGTGTGTAATTGATTAATATAATATGGGCAAGCCTTGATATAGTTGACTATAATTTGGAGCAGAATTTCAGAGTTCCCCCTCCGTTTAGTTTGGGTGGCAGGCTCCTTTCAACTTTCCAAACTCCTTTGAAATCACTGAATTTCTTAGGAACACTGATGTAGGCAAACGAAATGTTGAATTTCAAAGTCCAATATCTATAATTCCAAATCAGATAAAGATTTATTAAATTTATTACAACTAATAACAACCAGGAAGACAGAGATACATGGGATAAAGCATGCGGTGCAAATCCAAACTAGATATTCGCCTGAATCTAACCACTAATCTATTAGAGTAAGATCACATATAAACATAGGAAGATTAAAATGAAAAGATTGCATTAAAAGCAGCACAATAGCCATTATATCGGCTTAACTAAAATGAGTAAAGGGGAAAGAATGGGCCCAGAAAGAGTGAGAAGAATAAGCAGTTCTCTTGGTGCCAGCTGTTACTTTGGCCCTGCTTAACGAGGAAGGAGAGAAAGAGAATGACGCTGATGAAGAGGCAAAGTAAGAAACCACAAACGAAAAACCTTATAGCCATCAAAATTTTAGCGTTTCAATCTTGGGTTACTAGCTGCCGCCAAGGCCATGCATGGAGAATTTGCAGGTGAGAGATGTTGTTTTTGGGGGAGGAAACAGAAAAAGTTTCTAGAGAGGGGTTGAACTTTGTTTGCTTCATACCTACACACCAAAAAACCTCTTCATATTCTCATTCTATATCTGACATTCAGTACTTACTTACTAAGGCTTCCTTTAGAAGCTTTTAAGACCTGAATAATCGCAGCCATTGAAAACTAAGAGACATTGTTAATTTTTCATAACACATGGCAAAGACTTGCCCGTAAAATATTAAAAGACAATTACCAAAATACCGATCTTTAACAACACATTAATTTTAACTCTCCCCCTTCATGTGTTGTTCTTGAACTCCCTATAACTCGAAATCTCTAAAATTTCTCTTTTGGCCCGTGGCTTATTGACTTATAGTACTTGAGTTCGATCTCTTCTTCAATTTTCTCTTAGATGAGGTCTTGTCTGACTACCGTACACTAGATTCTTTACCATAACAATTGCTCTTTTATTGTCACAAAATATCGTTGTTGTATTGACTTGTTTTTCAACATCTTCCAAAATTCTTCTTAGCCAAATAGCTTGTGAAGTTGCTGTTGTAGCGCTGATATAAATTCAACTTTAGCAGAGGAGTGTGCAATTGAATCTTGGTTCTTTGATTGCCATGAAAATACGCCAGGGCCAAGGGAAAAAACACATGTTGTGCTTTCCATATCATCTTTAGAGCCAGCCTAAATCTCTTCACATCTCCAATATAATTCCATATGCCAAGGCTTCCCTTATGTACTGAAAAATTCGTTTGGCTGCTCCAAGATGAAAATGACTGGGATTTTGCTTTAACCTGGACAACAAAATTAACGCAAACATAATATCTAGTTACTGTAAGATGCAACAAACTATCCACAATACTTTTATAGAAAGTGCTGTCAACTTTTCTTAGCAAGAGGTTTGGCCATTGATTTGCAACCAGACAAATTAAAATTTTCCTTAGCCCTTTGAATTAGAGTATAAGTGGTATTAAAAGGTTTTCGCTTTCCCTGGACCATCAAAAGATTCGAATGTGAAACTTAACAAAATATTCTACTCTAGTTTTACTTAATACCTTCAACACCACAGGCACAGAGAGCTCGGGAAATATAGTCTCCATGATCCCCGAATCCTAAAGAAAAATTTGTTAAGTTACGCTTCCGTCGTGGATCTTGTCATACTTGCATATCTCATGAATGTATTATTGTGACTGACGGTAATCTGTTCATTTTCCTTAAGGAAAAATAATAATAATTGACAAGTATTATTTTGCTTTATTTATTCGAGCCTCAATGCTTATGTGTGTATGTTATAATACCTGCTGTGGCTTCTGTGGATTCAACAGGACAGACTGGACAATCAAGTGGGGGTGTGTTACACCCCAAAATTTGTGTACTCTGACGCGGAAGCGGAAACATAGAGAAAATACTTATGGCCTTAATCTGAATTATATAAAACATACAAGCTTTTCTTTGAAGGGCATTTGTAGAAATTTCGACAGAGTCTCCTCTATAACGTAGACCTCTCGATATTTCTACAAACGCTCAGCCAGTACAATATATCCCAACAGGGGTACAATCAGACCAAAAGAAAACATCTGGGGTGTGGGGATACCCTAACTGTGATTCAGTGGAGCTAAATTTACAAGGTTTTACAAAGTTCCAAACAAAATACATATACAATCCAAATACACCCACAGGAACTCCGCAGGCTCGCCAAAGGACGTCTCCAGAGGTCAGCCACTAGAAGGCTGCTGGGGGCAGACTAGAGTCCCTACTGCTCTCTGAAAAAAAAATATATATATATATATATAATGAGTCGAATACTCAGTGAATAAGCACACCGACCCTTTTTAAAATAAATGTAGGTCAAATAGGTTTACATATATATATACAGATATAGACCATATGAAACAGATTTTAAACAAACTCCTTTTTCAAAATACACCGAACGCATCTAAACAGAACCAATTGGAACACAGACGCAGAGCACACAGCTTGCGGGGAAAATCACTACAGACGCAAAGCTTTCAGCTTGCGAAAATAAAATGACTCCGCGTGTGGTGGCTTGCACACGGGGCTAGCACCACCCCTGCTAGCTGAGGTTCAGATCATGGTGCACCAGGGCTAACATCTACTGCTGTTAGCTACAGGGTTCTGAGCAGATAACTCCATAAAATTACCAAATAGCATTTCAGACAAAGTATGTTCAGATCAGTTTCACAGTAGGATTTCCAATTAACTCAACATCCGTAAACTTGCAAAATTCCCGATTGAAATCAAATTTTGGTAAATATGCTTATGACTACATTTTGAAATATATATCTCCATAAATAGAGAATCAAATTCTTAAAACACTGCAAGGAAACTTAAGAACAGAAATAAGAATTTCCTGAGTCTTTGGTCCGCGTTACTTACTCACCTTCCGAGATACCACAGAAATTCCCTGACCCGTTCCTCGGCTATACCTCAACCCTCAGAATCTCCTACAATACCCGTTCACCAGAGTTTAGATAATGAATCACCCCAATTAGTTTCATACAGGACTCGGACTTATCAAAATTTAATATTTACTCCTCTACGAATTTTACGCCTTCCAACTAGTACAGTATATTCCATATTCCCTTTTTTTTTTTTTTGCTTTCTTTTTCTTGGTTCAACTTAGGAGTTAAACCAAAATTCGAAAACTACAAGAAAGATATATACCATCTTTAATCGGGAATTTATTCTGCCTAATTATAATTTAATAATTAAGAAGAAGTATAACAATCAATTTTGAGAAAGGTATATGCAGAAATTGAAGGAGGAAAATCAAATTCAAACCAACTAAAGTCACTTTTTGCATCACTTTTTCTCCTATACAAGACTTCCCTCAGCTGGCCATATAGAATGTGTTCAGCAATTAAAAACAAGGAAAAGAGATGCCAACAAAGCAACTAAATGGAGCTGCACATACTGTATGGCCAGAGATGAGGCGCTGTTCAGCAACCAGCAACCAGAATCATTACGAATTTAGCAACCCAGGAAAGCAAACAGCAACCAGAATCAAACCAGAAAAACGAAGTGAAGGTGGTATAGGGAGATGAGGCGTTGTTCAGCAAAACCAAGGGAGATGAGGCGCTGAAAAAGGGTCCAGCAGAAGCATTACGCACAACAGAATTTGTAACTTGGGGAGAGGATCATTCTGGCGTGACTTTCATCAGTAACCAGCGCTGGAATATAGCAACCCAGGGAGAGGATTTTCTGCAGCAAAAATTCAACCCAGAACCAGAACAAATCAGTGCTACACAGGGGCAGTAAAAAGGCGCTGAATAGAGGAGAAGAAATGGAAATTTTCTGGCTTGCTCTCACCCAAAAAACCAGCAGCAAAACTGAACCAAATTCAAGGAGAAGCTGCAGCTGGAACTCGAACAGCATCAACGCTGAAACAAGGCAACCAGAAACGCTGAACAGAGGAGTAAATAAGCTGCAAAATTAATCCATACCACTTTGTTCAGCAAGGAGGAGATGCGACTGGAATGGAGCACTCACCAGGAGAATTTTCACAGCGTGCAGAGGGAAGAAACCAGCGTCCAGCAGTTCGCATGAGCAGAGATGGTAGCATCCAATGAAAACAGGGGATGAAGAGGTGATTTTCTGGCGGTTCTGTAATGCTGCGCTGGAGGATAAATACTGCAAAAATTCTGGATGGGAAATGACTGAAGAACCAGCTGAAAGTGATGCAAATGAAAGGTATATATGTAAGTTGCAGAAGGGCAGAATTATGCTTTGAAAAGTCAACTCCTTCATGCATCACGTAGCTTCTTTTTTTCTTCATGCAGCACGTCGGTTTTTTTCTTCCTCCTGCATCACGTCGGGTTCTCACAGGGTGATTGGCAAAAAGAAGTGTACCAAAAGGTAAATATGCCAATTTCTTATTATATCTTAGCTGGAACAATAGAAATTAGACGAATGAGTCCCAAAATAAAATTTAAAAGAGTTCCTTAATGTTTTTTTGTTGGACGGATTTACCTAATTATAAAAACATGTGTTGGAGTCAAGTATGAGTTAGGAATGGAAAGAAATTCTGGATAAAATTAGATTAGATAAAAGATATTGTCATACTTGAAATGAGCACTAGAAAAGAATTTCCAAAATTCAATTTTCGAAAATGAAAACCAAAATGAGTGAAGTAGTAGTAAAGTCACTATTAAAATTTTTATTTAAAAAAATTTGAAAAAACTTTTTTTATAAGAAAATAGTTTATGAATCAAATATGAGTTTTAGAATCGATTATGAATAGAGAAAGTGTTAAGCACTCTATTGCACTCGTTCTTAGAACAATTACTCTAAAATAGTTGTTCAAAATTAATATAATTTTTATTATATTTTAATCTCCTTTAACAATCACATGCAATACGAAAAAAAAAGCAATTAAAAAAAGAAAAAAAAAGGTTTATTACAAGAGTGGACTTGACTGAAAATGAGAATCTAAAGTTTATGGACACTGGAGAAAGGATCAAAATTCACATAATTCAACTACAAATTATGTTTGAGCTGGTGTTTTGTTTTTATCTTAATATTTGTTTTTATTTTTATTTTTGTTTTCTTTTTAATTTTATGAAAAAAAAAAGAAAATAAAAATCACTTTTATCTTTTGCAAAAAAATGACTTTCAAATTAATTGATTTGTTTTAATTTACAAAAGACAAAGTTAATTTTACTTCTTTATTCTTCTCATTTTTTTATAATTTTTCACAATTTTTATGATTTTTTTTTTACTTTTTATTAATTTTTTGATTTTTTCTTTTTTATGATTTTTTTATTCTTTGTGTTTTTTTTTTGTTCTTTTTTTACCTTTTGGTTTTTGATTTTTAATTAACTTTCCATGATTTTTTTCTCCCTTCTCTTTTTTTTCTAGTTTTTTCTTTAATCTTTTAATTTTTTTAGATCTTACTTTTTTGATTTCTTTTAGGGTTAATTTTATTGATTGATTGATTTTTTAATGATTTCTCTTTTTTTATTTTGATTTTGATTTTTTATTTTCCTTTTCTTTTGACTCTTTTTCTTCTTCTTTTTTTAAAGATTTTTGTGATTTTTTGCTCTTTGTTTGATTGATTTTCTAATTTATATTTTGTTTTTTTATGTTTTTTATTTTCTTATTCTTTTTAGCTTTTTAGTGATTTTTTATTTTTGATTTTTATATGATTGATTTTTAAATTTTAAATTTTAAATTTTTTTATTTTCCCTTTTTTATCATTTTTGTTTTAATGTTTTGTTTTTTTTGTTTTTTCTTTTTTTAATTAATTAATTTTTTTATTTTGTATTTTTAGGACACTTTTTTCCTTTTTAATTATTTATTTATTCTTTTTTATTTTTTATTTATTTAGTTATATTTTGAAATTTTCTTTTGTCATTTTTTCTAAATTTTTTTTTGTGGAGATTCAATTAAGTAAAAATTATTTTTGTTTTGAGCTCTTTTTTTTTCTTTATCAAGAATAGATTTTACGTCTTCTTTTCTTTTTTTTTTAATTATGTATTTCAAATTCTCTTTTTCTTTCTCTACTCTTCCTTCCTTAATATATTTATTATTATTATTTTTTGAAATCAAAATTATTTAAGACTTAAAAATAATAATAAAAGATATTTGCTAAATTCAAGATATACCAAAGAGACCTATTGTTTCACATAATTCTCCATATAATTCATATTTACTTGAAGAGGCAAGGTATCTCACATGACAATTCTAAAAATAAAATATAAATATATAAAACAAAAGTAATTACAAGCATATCAATTATACTATTCTACACATTTACATTTCAATTTCTGCATATAAATGGAGAAAGTAAACCATGTGATGACTCTTCCACCCATCTCCTTCAACAGCAGCCTCCCACTCTCTTGCTTTCATAAGATCAAGGGCCTCATACAACATCAGCAAAAAACATAGTTTCTATATTGATAAGTTTTTTCCCACACATAATTAAACAACAAAAAACCACTATTCTTGAACCAAATCAACAAATTAACAGAGGAATCCTAAAAGCCACAAATGAAATTCATCTATACATTCAAAGTGAATGCCATAATACACTCTGACAACTGTAACCAATAAGGAAAATGGTTAATTTTCTCAAGTTAGTTTAGAGTTTGTTAAATAAGTTATATTTTCCATTATCTTCTGTTTGCCCAGTGTATTTTACAGGCTGTATATATATTAGATAATAGAAAGAATAATACAAGTCATTTTTTCCCATTCATCATTTTGTCTTGTTCTGCGTCATGGTATTAGAGCACCTTTAAGAGTCTCACTTCTGGTTTCTGTCTTTTCACCTCTTCCTCTATTATGTCAACTTCCGGCGTCGGTAATGTGGCAAGCGTTCCCATAACTTCTGTTAGTTCACCTTTAGATCCTTCTTAAAACATTTCGAGCCCTTATTATTTGCATCCAAATGAGAATCCAGCCTTGATTCTAGTTTCTCCTCCTTTAATTGGATCTAATTACCATTCTTGGTCCCGCACTATGAAGATGGCGTTATTATCAAAGAACAAGCTTAAATTTGTCGACGGCAGCATCCAGTCTCCTCCGATTGATGATTCACTTTATTTGGCTTGGGAAAGGTGCAACACGATGGTCTGCACCTGGATCTCCAAGACTCTAAGTGAAACAATTAAAGAGAGCATCCTATGGCTAGACAAAGCGTACAAGGTATGGGATGATCTGAGGGATCGATTCTCCCAAAGTGACATGTTTCGGGTAGCCGATCTGCAGGAAGAGATTTACAGCCTTAGACAAGGAGATCTTTCTGTAAGTGAATTTTTCACCAAATTGAAGATTCTGTGGGACGAACTCATAAGTCTTCGTCCATTGAAATCCTGTAATTGTGAAGCTTGAGTATACAAAGAACAGGATTACGTGATCCACTTTTTGAAAGGACTTAATGACAAATTCTCCACTGCTCAATCGCAAATTATGCTGATTGAACCTTTACCTTCTGTTAATAAGGTTTTCTCTCTTGTCCTTCAACAAGAACGAGAGATGAATTTCAGTGTTGATTCTCGATTGATGATAAACAAATTCTCGCGGGTACCACAGACTCCGGTTGTTTCACAAACACAAAATTTTCAGCACAACAGGACTCAGTATTCTGGGAATAATGCTACCAAAGTTTGTACATATTGCGGAAAGCAACGTCACATAGTGGAAACGTGCTATCACAAGCATGGTTTTCCACCTAGTTTCAAATTTCGAAACCAGACGAATAATGGATCTATGGTGAATTCTATTGCCCAGAGTGGACCTATGGTAAATTCTGCACTTCTGAGTTCTACTGTCTCAGTTGAAGCTGGCATGTCATCTACTCCGAGCTTGTCCCTCACACCTGAACAATACCAGAAACTCTTATCCTTGGTCCAATCAGATTCTTCCATTCAGACTAACAGTTCTCCTTCCATAAATCATATTTCTTCCCTTACTCCTTCACATGGCATAGGTAATCCTTCTTTGATATGTTTTTCTGTGGCACGGGCCCCCTGGATCATTAATACTGGGGCCACGGATCATGTTTGTTCTTCTCTTACTCTTTTTACTTCTTATACTTCTATTTCACCAGTCAAAATTAAACTTCCAAATCGTAGTTTTATTGTTAGCACCATTATTGACACTATTCATTTATCTTCTAACCTTATTCTCTACAATGTCTTCTATATTCCAAATTTTACAGTCAATGTAATCTCTGGTGCCAAGCTTACTGATTGCACTAACCTTTGCCTCATTTTTCACTCCAACTTTTGTTACATACAGGAACTTAACCCTTTGAAGATGATTGGTTTAGCTGAGGTGAGAGAGGGCTTATGTTTTCTCCAGCTTGCAGATACTTCCACTTCAATTCAGCCCACCATAGCACATGTTGCTACCACATCTACTTCAGATTTTAACCTCTGGCATTACAGATTGGGACACCTGTCTCATACAGTATTGCAAACTCTACACTCTCAGTTTCCTTTTATTACATGTAATCCTGACACTAAACCATGTGGCACATGTCATTTAGCTAAACAAAAACGATTATCTTTTCCTGTTAGTGCCTCTATTTCTACTGGTTGTTTTTCTTTGATCCACGTAGACATTTGGAGACCTTACTCTGTAACTTCTGTTCATGGATACAGATATTTTTTAACTATAGTAGATGATTTTACACGTTTGACTTGGGTTTTCTTACTCAAATCCAAGGCAGAGGCACGACAATACCTTCAACATTTTGTAATCCTTGTTGAAACACAGTTCAATCATAAAATCCAGATTATACGTTCTGATAATGGTTTGGAGTTTAGCACGCCTTCCTTTTATCATAGCAAGGGTATTATACACCAAACTTTCTGTGTTGATACCCCTCAACAAAATGGTTTAGTTGAACGTAAGCATCAACACATTATTAGTGTTGCACGTGCCCTTCTTTTTCAATCCAAATTACCGAAACTATATTGGTGTTATGCTGTAATGCATGCTATTTTTCTTATCAATCATTTGCCTTCTCCTATCATTAGTAACTTTACTCCCTATTTTCTGTTATATGGTTTGCATCCTTCTTATTCTGATTTAAAGGTCTTTGGTTGTTTGTGTTATGTTTCTACTTCTTCTTCCCATAAAACAAAATTTGATCCCCGTGCAAGAAAGTGTGTTTTTTAGGGATTTCTTGATCATACAAAAGGTTTTATTGTTCTTGATCTTAACAACCATCAACTTTCTCTTTCATGTGATGTCATTTTCTATGAGACTCATTTTCCTTACATTTCTTCATCACTTCCAGACCCTTTGCCCCTTTCTTCCCCTACTGATCAACCACCATTTGATTTTTCCATGCTTGATCTTAATTCCTCCCCTGTTTCTTCCTCTGTCCCTGCCTCTCATATTTCTCTTAACCCCTCTACTTCTGCCATTGCTCCGTCTCGAGTTTCTACTAGATCGCGACACCCTCCAACGTATCTGCAAGATTACCACTGTTCCTTTAACATCTCAGCTCCACCATTATCTTCCTCAGGTAAGGTTCCTTCTCATCCTTTATCTAACGTTCTCTCTCACTATGCTCTATCTCCTGCCCATCAAATTTTTAGTCTGACCATTATTTCTGAGTTTGAACCAAGGACTTATAATCAGGCCGTGAAACATCAAGTTTGGAGGGATGCCATGGCTGCTGAGATTAAGGCACTAGAACACAATAATACCTGGACACTCACTCCGCTTCCTGTTGGTAAGAAACCCATTGGCTACCGTTGGGTTTACAAGATTAAATACAAACCAGATGGTTCTGTTGAGAGGCACAAGGCCTGTTTAGTGGCCAAAGGTTATACACAAGTTGAAGGCTTAGATTATCTTGATACTTTCTCCCCCGTAGCCAAGATGACTTCTGTTCGCCTTTTTTTGGCCCTCGCTGCAGCTAAGGGGTGGCATTTACAACAAATGGATATGAATAATGCCTTTTTACATGGTGATTTGGATGAAGAAGTTTACATGCAACTTCCTCCAGGTTTTTCTACTTCTAATGCTAACCTTGTATGTAAACTCCACAAATCTCTTTATGGTTTGAAACAAGCTAGTCGTCAGTGGTATCATAAACTCTCTACTGCACTTGCCTCTTATGGATACACTTAGTCCAAGTCTGATTATTCATTATTTGTCAAAGCTTCTGCTTCTTCCTTCATAGCTCTTCTTGTTTATGTTGATGATATTTTAGTAGCAGGGAATGATCTAGTTGAAATACAATCCATCAAGTCCAACCTTGATACTACCTTTAAGATCAAGGATCTCGGTCAGGTTAAATATTTTCTTGGACTAGAGGTGGCTCGTTCTTCTCAAGGTATCTCTTTATGTCAACGCAAGTTTGCTTTGGAGTTACTCTCTGATTCTGGCTTCTTGAATGCAAACCTGCTTCTACTCTTATGGATAGACGCTCCCAGTTATCTCAATCTGGTGGTACTCCTTTAATGGATGGTTCTTCTTATCGTCAGCTAGTAGGTCATTTACTGTATTTGACCACTATTCGCCCTGATATTTCTTTCACTGTTCAACAATTAAGCCAATTCATGTCAACCCCCACTGACCTACATTTGCAAGTTGCCCACAGAGTACTCCGATACATTAAGAAGGCTCCAGCTGCTGGTCTTTTCTTCTCTTATAATTCTGATTTTCATTTGAAAGGCTTTACAGACTCTGATTGGGCTGGATGTTTAGATACTTGTCGTTCTATCACAGGTTATTGTATTTTCCTTGGCCAAGCTCTTATATCCTGGAAATCAAAGAAGCAATCCACCATTTCACGTTCTTCTTCTGAGGCAGAATATCGAGCTATGGCCACCACTACTTGTGAAATTCAGTGGCTTCTTTATCTCCTGCGTGATCTTCAACTACCTCATTCCTTTCCTGCCTTGTTATACTGTGACAGCCAGTCTGCTCTTCAAATTGCTGCAAACCCCACTTTCCATGAGCGAACCAAACATATAGAACTTGATTGCCCTTTGATTCGTGAGAAAGCACAGGCTGGTATAATCAAACTTCTTCCTATCCGTTCTGAACATCAACTCGCTGATATTCATACCAAGCCTCTGTCAGCTGCGCCTTTTCATTGTTTATTGTCCAAGCTGGGCATGTTGAACATATATGCTCCAGCTTGTGGGGGGTGATAACTGTAACCAGTAAGGAAAATGGTTAATTTTCTCAAGTTAGTTTAGAGTTTGTTAAATAAGTTATATTTTCAATTATCTTCTGTTTGCCCAGTGTATTTTACAGGCTATATCAGATAATAGAAAGAATAATACAAGTCATTTTTTCCCATTCATCATTTTGTCCTGTTCTGCGTCACACTCCCATAATCATAATAAGACAATCTCGTCCCAAAAGGCCCAAGGGTAACCTGACTACGGCCACTGCTCAGTAATTCCCCAAAATAACTCATGCGCCTCGAATTTCCTAATTCATACATATCCAATTAGATCGCAAAATACATTAAAATTCATCAGAAAATCTTTAGCACAAATAAACCATGATTTCCCAGACTTAGCTGAATCAGAATGTAACCAAGAAACAGGACCCCATTTGACTCTGATTAAATCCAACGGCATAACGTACTAAGGACAGCAAAATACACAAACAAAATTCTTCATACTCGAAACACTTAGCAAAGCAAACCAGTTGACATGTTCTTGCATGCAGCAGAGCGACAAAATTAGGTGCAAATGTTACCAACAACAGAGCGAAACAGACGCATTCTTGGACCCTTTTCTTATCAGAAGCAAAATCACCTCGAGAATCAGTATTTGCCCACAGGATATGCTCAAATTAAGAATTCAGTTCGAAATAACAGAAGGCCCATTTTCAAGCAAACATCAATTCAAGATACACATTCATTTATTATGTAATAGCAGCCGTACGGAGATCGAAATTACAGTTACTAGCCCCCGTTTGTTCTGAACCTCGCCTCCGCTTTTTCTGCTCGTTCCCAGCGCCTTGGGCGTCAGTGTGTCCCTGGTGTGTTGTAGCGAGGCCGTAGGGTTTTTCATTTTCATTTTGTCTTTGTTCGTTTTTTCTTTTTTACATTGGGCTTCCGTTTTGGACATGGAGCTGAAGGAAACAAGTTTTAGGGCTTTTGGAATTGGGTCAAAAGAATTGATGGTGGACTTTATCTTATTTTTTAAATTTTTAATTTTTCTTTCTCTTTTTTTTTTTTTGTAATTGGGCTACTGGAGTTTTGGGTAGTAGGCTTTAAGTTGAAAGGATCTATTGGGCTAGGAGCTTTTGTTTATTTCCAGATCTCTCTTCTTTTTTTTGGTTATGTTGGACATTGAGATTGATGGGCCGAGTTTGATGCTGGTGGGCTTTACTTCTTTTTTCATTTTTTATTTTTTTCTTATTTTTTCAAGTTCTCTTTTGATTGATTTTTTGTTTTCTGTTCATTTTTTTTTCCTTTATTAGGTTTTTGGGCTTCCACTGTCTTGGGTATGGGTTTAAAAGATTTGGGGCTAAAAATTTGTTGTTGTTATTTTTTTGTTTTTCTTTTTTTTTGGTTTTTTATTTTTTTTTTTCCTCTTTTTTTCTCTTTTGTTTTTAATTTTTTTGCTAATTTGATTTTAATATTATTTTCAAAAATATGCGGGACAAAATATGTTGTTCACACACACACATACACACACATATATATATATATGTATAAGTGGGAAAAATCTCTAAACTCAATGTAATATGGTTTTTGGTCAAATTTTGGTATTGAATCCACTTGCATAGTTCTTTTCAACGTCTAATGGAAAGAAAAAAAATTTCTCAATGTCTGAAGCTCCCTGGATCCCAACCACATGAACTCATGAGTCTTAGGGGAAAATTATGAAAACTTTTACACTAATTTGTGACGGCTTTAATTCATAGTTTTTAATGTTAAATTGAATAATTCCAACCAATGATAATATTTGTGCTGCAGAAGTCGAAACTGATGCCTGCAAAATGAAATTCTTTGGGTTTTGAGTCTTGAGTGAAATTTTGTTTTTCACGCCCATTTCATCATCTATGAGTCCCACCAAGAAAGGCTCATTGTAATCATTAATCTGACGTTATATTGACATGAATGATATTTCCCAGTACAAGCTTATGTTTTTAGTTGGTTACATTTAAGTGACTTTGTAACCAGTCGGGAACACATGAATACATTGGACATTATCTCAACTTAGATTTGAAACTTGCAATTAATGATCCTTTAAAAAGAAATTTGTTGTTATCCTGCCGATGTGTATAAATGCAACAGTGAAACAAATTTGCTTGCATAGTGATCGCAAGGGTTCCGATGTTTGATTATCCGATTCTGTTGATTTCAACTTACAGATTAAAATCATGAAAGTAATATACTTGCCAGAATTGAATGAAATGTACCAGAAAATTGCTGCTAAACTTCAGCAGGTATGTTAATTAAGTATTGAGTTTTGAACATGACAATGTTAGCACCACATATGGATATCTTTCTTTTGCTTAGCAATTATGGTGGCAATGATGGCTTTAATTCTGGCGTATCTCATGTGCTGTTTAACCATTGCAACCTGTGCTAAGCACTATCAAACCATCTTTTCTGAAAGAAGGCCCTTTATTGCCAATGAATTTGCCTATAACATAATAATATAACCTTTATTAACCTTGTATCTGCATGTCTCTATCAGCATCACTCCGTTCCGCAACAATTAGTAAAGTCAGAACAGCTTGACAAGCTGAAGACATTTAAAACGATGTTGGAGCGTATGATAGCATTCCTACAAATTTCCGAGAGCAACATTTTACCTAGTGTCAAGGACAAATTGGGTTGTTATGAGAAGCAGATTAGAAATTTTGTGAATACAAATAGGCCCAGGAAAGTCATGTGTTCGTTGCAGCCAGGACAGCTTCCACCCCCTCCTATGCACTCCATGTCACAGCCACAATCCCAACTTGCTCAAATGCAGTCTCATGAAAATCAAGTAAACTCTCAGTTGCAACCAACAAATATACAATGTTCTGTAGGGGCAATGCCTCAGAACAACATGTCTAGTTTGCAGCACAATTCAATGTCTAGTGTATCGATAGCACAGCAGAGTATGATGAATTCATTGTATGGTTTGGGAGGTTATTCCCATACCATAATCGGAAATTCGAATATGGGATACAGCCATGGCAAAGAGGCGCCACCGTACAATCAGTTGTTATATGCACAAGAGACATTAAGAAATCAACTTCAAGAGCAGAGGATACAAATACACAAAATGCAAAACCAATTTGATACATTGACAAGATTATATCAACAACATTGTCAAGGAAATGCTGGCCCAAGTTATCAACAAGATCCACATCTATCTAGACTAAACATCTCTCATATTAGAGATAATAATGATGAGGATGAGGAGGAGGAGGAGGAGGACGACTCAATTTTAAATTTTATTTATTTTTTGTAATTTTATTACACTTTGCGCAATTAATATTTTTTATCTAATAATTAACTTTTATTAGAGTTGTGTGTTTAACTTATAATTATTTATATACCTGACTGCTCTTCCTCCATTTGTCTTCCTCCTTTCTATTTGTCTTCATCTCTGGTATTTTCTTTCCTTTTCTCCTCTCTGTCGCATTCTTCTTTCCTCTTTTGTTTTTGGTGTAATTCATATGTTTCTGCTTTTTTATTGTTATTTTTTTATCATCAATTTCTCTTCTCCTATTTTTTATTTTTCTTCTTCTACTCATTTCTTATTTATCTTCTCTTTCATTTCTTTCCGAATCATTCATCTGAATAAGAGAAGTAACTTTAATTTGGGATAATATATTTCTAATCTTTGTTCTAAACATTTTTTAAAAAATTTATATATATACTGATTGAGGTTTATATTATTTGGGTTGATGCCCAAAAAAGAAAAAAACCACAAAGAAACCAAAATGAAGATAAGAAGCAAAGTATAAAGATTTTATTTGGTTTAATATTGGAATACCAAACCTGAGTCATAAGACAAACACATAATGCAACTTAAAAGACAGAACCAAAAGAAAAAGAAAAATTAAGAAGAAGGAGAAGAAGGAGATGATAAGAAAAAATAAAAATGTTATTAATTAATTACATTAAACATCAATCTAGTATAATTATAGAAAAATAATTAGTGGTAATTATAAATAATAAATGTAATCCTAAAATATAAAAATTTATATATTTAACAAAATAAAATAAATAAATAAATAAATAAAATTTAAAAATAAATACATATAAATATAAATATGGGAGAAAGAGAAAAATAATTTTTTAAAAAAAAGTTTTTGACCAAATTTTGATTGATTAATGTCTAACCAAAATTCAACTAGTTGCATAATTTGACTGAAAGTTGGCTGAACCATATTCATCTGACATTTGGTTAGATCGTATCCAACTGAATACATCCATGTTTGAAAAAGTGTAATATATTATTAAATATTAACAGAAAATTTATAGTATTAAATATATTTTTATAAAAATGATTATTTATATATATTAAATATATATAATTCAATATTTATTATAAAAATAATAATCACATATCTATATTAAAAGGTTTCAACGTTAAGCTTAAGCTTGAGTAGTCATTTGCCATGGCCATGCATGGAGAATTTGTAGGTGAGTTGGTGGTGTAACGAAGAATACCAAGAGAAGGGCAAAATAGATTTTTTTAAATGAGAAGGGTATTTTAGTAATTTCACATAGGTGAAGATTTAATGTTTAATTTAGATGGTATGAGGCTAATAATTAAGGAGTTAATTGTAACTTTTTATAGATTAAGGACATATTGCAACTGGAGACAAGGATTAAAATAAATAAATATAATTTTTTAAAAAATAAAGAATAACATATTTATTATGATAATAATAATTGTTATTATATAAAAAATTTATGTAAAGTTTATGATTCATTTATATTAATTATTTGTGTAAAATTACAATATCTAGAATTTTCTATATGGAGAGAGAGAGAGAGAGAGAGAGAGAGAGGAGAGAGAGAGAGAGAGAGAGAGAGAGAGAGAGAGAGAGAGAGGGAGGGAGAGGGAGAGAGAATTGTGAGTTATAAAACAATATTGGAAAAATTATATTTTTGGTTCCTATAATTTCACTCAATATTCAATTTGGTTCTTATGGTTTAAAAGTTTGTAATTAGATACTTATAATTTAAACAATTTTTAATTAATTTATGTTATTATGCTTTTGCCAATATTTTGTTAAATTTTGTTAACGTAGCTAATTATATACCATCATTGTAACTTTAAATATTCATGATTCAAATCAATTATTTCAAGTCATTTAATATAAGTTATATAATATATTATATTTGTGAGCTAATTTTATTTAATTATCTACGTTTACCTCTTTTGTTGATATAAATAATATATATTTAGAATGTCAAGATAACATATAATTAATTATATTAAAAAATTTAATAGAATATAAACAAAATTTTAATAGTATGACTAAATTAAAAAAATTGTAGGGACCAAATTAATAATCTTTAAACTTTAGAGACCAAACTAAAAATTAAGTAAAATTATAAGGACTAAAACAATACTTTTACCAAAAATATTCATTTATTATCTTTTTATTAGAAATTTTAACAATAAATATTTATAAAATTTTGTATATGCACACACGTGCGCATGTGTGTAGAAATGAGGATGGTTTAGTGATTGTGTAATTTTATTTGTTGGAGTGGATGCAAATGGATATGATAAAAAGCGAAAACTTCTGACTGTGACCAATGAGAATGGCACATTTGATATTGTGCAACAGACTACCACTTCAAGATAAGTACACAAAACATAAACAAATCTAACCTATTATAAAAAGAAAAATAAATTAATTTTTTTAAAATATACATTTATACCTTTTTTAATTGTAAGTTATTTGTAAATACTTTTCTTTTTACTAAAAAATAAATAACTACTTCCTTTAACTTTTAAAACCCATCTAAAATATCCTAACCATCAACTTTAATAAGAATTTGAATCCTTTTGTTTGATTTTTTAAACATTTTTTATTAAAATATCAATTTATATTCTTTCAATTGTCATGTAGTATGTTTTTGTTATATGCAATTTGAGTTTCATAGTTTGAAAGTTTTTTTTAACTACTTTCAAATTACTAGGAATGTTAGATTTTTTGGCCTTTTTCTATGCTGTTAGAATAATTAAGGATTAGAAATTTGATGGAATTTTATTGCAAACTAATGATAGTACATAAGCTAGGGTGGAGCAACATAGAGATATGAGCCCAATAACAAACAATGGCAGTGGATATTAGGAAGTAAAAGGCCTATCAACGAGGATCAAGCGAAAGTCTTAATGAATATTTTAAAGATGGCTAGTAGTCTGTTCAGTATGCTAGCTAATGATTAAGGAATGATTGAAGAAATTTTGGATATTTAAATATTTTATTTTGTCTTGTTTGAACTTATGACTTGTTTGGTAAAGAATATGTTATATCTTGTTTGTTTGCTTAAACCATAGCCTTAAGACCTTCAAAGAGATAGAAGAAGGCTAAGAAATAATTATGTTTTAGAGTGAGCTCCCCGTTCAAAAGAGGGTTCTTATGCTTTTCTTTTTTAGTTCCTTAATCAATAATGAATTCTAACAATTAGTGCTTTCATTCTAAATGGCCAAAAGAACAAGATTACATAGGTTAAATGAAACCTAAAAGGAACTAGAGACTTGAATGACAAATATTGAGTCATTTATATAGCCAACCATAGAGATGCTGTGATAGCTTTTCAATCAAAGGGTTCCTTAAGTATGGGTGTTTGTCTATATCAATGATACATGCTAATGTTTAAAAGAAAAAAAAAAGAATTCATTTTTTTTTTAAGATTTTGGCTTATGTTGTTGACGGAACACATTGAATAGGAAAGAATTTCGTGTGATGATCCTTATCGACGCACACAATGAAAAGCAAAAGGAGAAAAAAAAATGAGCAAACAAAATTAATAAGTGTGCATATATATTAAGAAAGGATAAGAAATAAAATTATGATACAAATTGCAATTAAAATTTCAATCAACTTCCCAGTCAGCTAGTCATCTAACCAATAAAATAACATGTACCTAAAAAAAGTGTCTTTTTTAATGTAAACCTGCCCTTAATCTTACCCAAAAAAAAAGAGTCATGAATTACTTTCATCGAACCTTAGAACTCTATTCTTTTTTGCTTGTTAAATTTGATCTTGGTACACATGATGGGACAGTTCTTGGAATGTCCCAAAAAGGGGAGAAAAAGAAAAGGATGATGTTTACTAAGATTCATTTGTCTAATTTTACTTTTATAATAAATATTTATACACATTCTGAGCTAATCTCACACGTCTGTTAACAGCAAAAATGTTCATTATACTTATTTTAGAGCTATCACACATGAGAACTATCATGCTTCAGCCACTTACTAAGATACTAGCAACATAAATGTGACCTTAATGAGCCCATTGAACTACTTGCATGTAAATATGGTCAGCTTCTATTATCTAGTAACTTGATATGTTATATTGGAATTTAGATTTTCTCATGTCTAAAAAATTTTTCATGTGGTAAAGAAAGACATAATGGGTGTGGGGTTCATATAGATGAATCTCATTGGGCCTTACCTATTATATTATTCTATCTCTCACATAAGAGTTTTTAAGACATGAAAGAATTTAGACTAGTTGTATTATCTATAAATATGGCCAATTCCTATATATCCAATAGAGACCTCATCTTTTTAAGCAATTTTTGGCAACAACTCCTAAAAAGCAATAGTGGCATACTTAAGTACAATACAACATATCACCTACAAACTAATAGCAAGTCTAAAGCTCTAAATAAGTGCTTAGAGTAATATCTCAGATCATTCACTTCTGAATCACCTCAAAATTGGACCAACCTCTTCTTGTGGTAGAATTTTGGTATAACACTTTATACCACACTTCAAGTCAAATGTTTCTATATCAAGCATTACATGGTCATCCGCCACTTGTATTTCCAAGCTTCAATCCCCTCTCAACCATAGTTGTTGAAATGGAAGACTAGCTGAAACATAGAAAATAACTCTTACAATCCTTGAAACATAAGTTGGAATAGGTTAGGAGTAGAATGGCTAAATATACTAATGCTCACCAACAATACAACCAATTTCAAAGAGGAGATTGGGTGTTGCTTAAACTATTTTCATATCAATAAACTTCTATGGCTTGGAAACCCAACCAAGAATTAGTAAAGAGATATTTTAGTCTTTCCCAAATTGAGGACAAGATTGGTGCAATCGCTTATAAATTGAAGTTGCCATTGTGGAGTAAAATACCCTTTGTATTCCACATATCATTGCTTAAAAATTTCAAGGCGACTTTAGAAAATCTCTAAACTTCATTCCATTTTATTCCTTTGCTAGGGAGACCAATGCTCTTCATACTAAGGCACACCACAAGTTTTAGTCGAATGGATAGGAGAAGAAAGGGATCAAGCCATTTAGGAACCACTAGACAAACTCGTACACCAATATGCTAATATCAACCTTGAGGATAGAGTTGTTTTTGAAGCAATAAAGAATGATATAGTAACAAATGTGGACCAACAAAGAGATATGAGCTCAATAACAAACAATGGCAATGGACACATCAAAAAGCAAAAGGCCCATCAACAAGGATCAAGAGAAAGCCTCAATGGATGACTGATTATATTGTCTAAAAGAAGCTAATGAAGGATTGGGTAGGGATCACAACAAATGATGGCTAATGGTCTACACAATCTGCCAATTGATGATTAAGGAATGATTAAAGATATGTTGGATATTTAGATATTTTATTTTGCCTTATATAAATTTATGACTTGTTTAGTAGAAAATAAGATATCTCTTGCTCTTGTTTGTTTGCTTGAATTAGAGCCTTAAGACCTTCACAAAGATAGAAGGATAAGAAATGAATGTGTACTTCATGTATTTTTTTATTAATTGCTTAATCAATACCCAATCCTAACAAATGAGTATACATGCCACGCTTCAAATAAAAGTTTGAAATGATATATCAATTAAAGATGATATGGATATAGAAATTGGACAAAAGGATTTAAATTTTGAAAGATAATAGTTTAGGAAAAATATTTCGATTTTAAAAATTAAAGAGAGTTTTTTCAAATGACTGAAAGGAGAATTTGCATGTTTCTCCTTTTTTAATAAAAAAAGTTAACTTAAACTAGTGTTTAAGCATACAAATTTACTTCACATGCTTCATTTTTCAACTTTCTTGAGATGATGAAGAAGAAGATCATCATCACTTTTGTTAAAGTATTTTTTTAAAATTTTCATTGAAAAATGAGTTCGTCCATTATAAGGGTAACTATAGCAATTGAACATGAATAGACATTTTATTGTTGTACTTTTCTTATGAAGAGTCAATTTTTTTAATGTTACATTTATTTCCCTTAAAAATTTTCAAATAACATTCTCTTCTGTCATTTGTGTCACTATACCAAGTCTACATGAAATGCATTTTATTGGTGTATTTTCCATGTGAAGAATCAATGTTTATTTTTTAACAAAAAGTGTTACGTTTATTTTTTTTGAAAATTTTCAAATTTTATTCTCTTTGGTTACCAAAAGAAATCAATCTATTATGAAGTCTCGGATATATTGTATCATTTTATTTGACTAATTAATATAGTTAATAACATATAAGTATTCTACAAAATATATAGTTATGAGTTAACAATTTTCACATTAAATCCATAAATGTGTCTCATTTAGATCATTAGAACTTTTTAAGTGCACATTAAGAAAGGTAAACAGATATTTTTGTAGAAATTAAAAAGTTTATGCACAATTATAATGTATATGCAAAAGAGATAATAAATAAGATGCAACCGCAAATATTGTAAATTGAATAAGATCTTGTCAAGAAGATGTTATAAGAAAAAATTATGCAAATAAGAATTACGGAAACTTAACAAGACCTTGTCAACAAGGTTTTTTAACATAATACAAATACAAAGACATAAAATAAAAAGGAATAAGAGAAAAAATATACAATATGTTATTTTAGTTTAGATCCCTTTATTCTACATTCAATCCTCTTGAATCTTTAAGAGATTTTCTTTAACTCAATATAATATCAAATTATATTAGGGATGTTTTTACATATGCTTACTACCAACACAAAATTTGATTTTATCTTAAACTTTTTTTGCACTAGAGCTTTTCTCTCCACTCACTTTTCTTATATTTAGAAAAGATTTATAAAAAATATGAGAATAAATTTTGAAAGTCTTATAAACAAATTAGTTATAATAAACTCATTTTTTTTTAAGTTCTCATAACTTAGATTGAGTCAGAAACTAAGTTAAAAAAAAAGAAAAGAATAAAGAGAACTATAATATATCTTAACTTCTTTTTTAATTTTTTTTCTTTTTGTGTCTGTTTCATCATGTTATTAAACAAAGACTCTCCAAAAATATTTTTGTCGAGAGAACAACTTCAAAAATAGCTATTAAAAGGGAGAGAATTTTATCACGAGGCCTAAAAGGCTATGGAGGTGAGAGACTTTCAACTGCATAAGCCATGTGCAAATGATTTCCATCTTCTCTCTTCTTCTTTCTTGTTTTTGAAACGGTAGGTACAGAAGGGAAAATAGAATATGGTTTTGTTGTTCAGCTCCCTATCCAACCTCATTTCCTGGTCTGCACATGAATAATAAGCAATCTTTCAATTTAATATAATACATTAACAAGATTTCGCAAAGCCTTTTGAAAAGTGACAGGACAATATGTGTAGCTTTTTTTTTTTCAATACTTTCTCTTTGCTTTTTTTTTTCTTTTCTAATCACTCATTTAACGTTGTTAGCAATGTTTTTAAAATTAGACTAGTCATTAAACTGGTGTAATCACTGATTTAAGATTTATTAATCGAACTGTGATTGAATCATAGTTGAATCGATAATAATTAAATATTTTTTTTAAATTTTATATATTAAACTTTTAATATAACAAATAAATATGAATAAATTTTAAATATTTTATTATTAACTTAATATTTTTTAAAATGTTTGAGAGATTATTTTTTAATTGAAAAACAAAAACTACCTATAATTAAAAATTAACAATATTTAATATTAAATTTTTGGAGTTCTTAAATTGTATTAAAATTTCATTTATCATTAAACAATAGCAATTTTAGCCAAACGTTTTTATATTTAAGAGAAATACTACTAGGAGATGAGACGTAATAAAAAAATACTGAAAATAACAAAATATGTGTTTTTTATTTATTATATATATATATTTTTTAATTTTTCTATATTTCAATATCCTCTTTTTTTTAAATTTGTCAAATTTATTTATAATAAATTATCATATTATATAAGAAAAATTCAAAAAAAATTGTACTGACAGGTTCAAATCAATTTTCAGCTGATCTGATTTTGACCGATTCAACTGATTTTTTATCGATCCTTTGTTTGACCAATTTTTTGAGCCAATTAGACTAGACTAGGGATTGGTTCCTAGTCCAACCAATCTGACCAACCGACCTGATCTAATTTTTTTAAAATGATTGCTAGTGAGTAGTAACTAGTGAATGATGATAGAGGAGAAAACTTCAAACAAAATGCTTTTCTTTTTCTCTGGACAATACAAAGCCTAATGAAACTTATAAGCTCAATCAACTCAAACTTTTATTTTATTATGTTTTAATTTTTTGAATAATTATTCTTATTTTATAAAAAAAATATAATGATTTTTAATATAATAAAACAATAAATAATATTTAATTACTTTTATAAATTTAACCTAAATATTTTATTATCCTTAAAATAATTTAAGATTATATCAAAATTTTAATACTACTGCTTTTCTTTTTTAAATTAAGTCACAATTACTCATATCATTGATGTTATTATATTGGAACTGTCGCTGCCTTTACCATAAATATGATTGTCATGAATATTGTGTTGGAATATTTTAATTTAATAGTTGTTAAAGATATTATTATTTTAATTAAATATATTTATTTATTTATAATATTCCTTGTCGGATATTTTGAATTAAATTAAATTAAAATAATATTTTAAATTCAAATTAAATTATTTTAATTAGTGGTCTTTGATTTTTTAAATTTTAAATTACCAAATATTTTTGCTTAGTAGATTAGTGGATATCTACACATTGTAAACTGACCTTTTTTTATAAGAGAATGATCAATTTTTACGTTAATATTTAAAGAAGTTCCTGATATGTAAAGTCTGATTATCATAAAAACTCATAACTTTATCAAAAAATTCTCTCTTCTTCTTACTTACTGTTCTCCTAGCTTTTCTTCTCCATTCTTTAATTCTTCTTACTACAAACTACCCAAAATTGGGAATTGAAATATTAGATTTTTCAACAGATTTTAAATAGCATAACTGGAGGTATTTGATACTAAATTCTAGCTTTTGCTATTATGTGAACCATGTATTGCAATTCAATTTGCAAGTTGTAAATTGCATTTTTTTTATTCTCTCATGTGATATCAGAACGTATAATCTCTGCCTAGTAGATCAGATGAACCATAAGTTTATGGAAGAAGAGAAAATATGTAAATTCTCATATGAATTTAATATTGTGAAATTTATTAATTTCAATTGATTAAAAAAAAAGGTTTTGTGGTCAACAATAGATGTTTTTAGAGAATTCTTAGTTTAATACATGCTTAAAATATGTTTTTAGAGAATTCTTAGTTTTTCGTTTGGACTTTGGAAATTGGGAATATTCTTGATGGTTTGTTCAATTATTTGTATTTATATGATTGCGAAATTTTTTAAAGAAATTTTCTGAATTGGAGGCATGCAAAACTGTTACTGTGCATATGATACCCGATTTTGTCCGCTTTCTGTTTGGTTTGGGAGTTATTAATTTTGGGCTTCTTGTGTTTAATTAATTATGAACATACATATATATATATATATATATATATCTATATTGGAATAATTCCAGTGGTGCTATACATATTGCACCCACAATATAAATGCCGTAACCTCGCATGTTATGGATGCTGTATCATCACTTTTTTGCATTCGTATAGATGCCATTAACCAACGAGGTTAAATTGGGGCCCACAACTCATATTGGTTGTTGTGTATATTTTTTGGATGTGGTTCAGGCCTAATAGTTCTAGGCTTTGGTTTTATTTATTTTGAACATTTTATATATATATATTTATATTTATATTTATATTTATATATATATTTATTTATTTTACATGTGGATTTTGGACTTTTGGACTTTTGTCTGTTTTATATCTGGGTTAGCACATAAAAGAATAAAAAAAAAAAAACAACAACAACAATAAATCTGAGCTATGACCGTTTCGGGCTTCTGTTCCTTTTGGTCAATTTTTGTTTTTGTTTTATTTTTTGGCTCATTTGAATTATGTCCAGAATTTAATTTTAGATTCATAAGATTGCTTTAATTCTGTTTTAACTCATATTTGTTTTTGGATTAAAATTAAATTATGAAATAAATTTAATATGTGTCAATTAATTTATCTAAAATTTAAGAAAAACTATTTTAAATTTTTTTGACACATGTAGAAATTTTACAAAAATTATTATTTAGTGTTATTTAATTTGTCTAAATTATGCAATAAATATGTTAGACAATTTTAACACATATGGAATTCTGTAAAATTATTATTAGGTGTTATTTAATTTGTCTACATTGTGCAATAAATATATTAGACTATTTTAACACATATAGATTGTTATAAAATTATTATCTAATGTCGTTTAATTTGTCTAAAATTATAGAAAATTTATTTAGGCAATTTGGCACATTTATGACTTAATAAATTTTTTTTTGTGCCATTTAGTTTTATTTAGATAATATGGAGTTATTTTAGACACATTTTATAACACATTTATGGTATAATAATTAAGAAAGAAATTTTTTTTAATTATTAATCACATAAAGTTTAGTTGATTAATTGATTAAAATAAATTCTCATGTTAAGAAAAATTAACTAGTGCATTTATATGGAGATTTTTAATGCACATAGTGAAATCAAATATTTTGTGATTAGCATGTGTGTGTGTGTGTGTGTGTGTGTGTGTGTGTGTGTGTGTATATATATTCAGAAGTAGCCATAGTATCCTTTAATAATGATTACATGCATCCTAGATATGATTTTTCAAGGAAATCATATACGGAGTTAAAAATATCAATTGTAATTAAATATATAGTCATAATAAATCTTTGCCCACAGTAGATAGTTAGGGTCACATGTCTAATTATGATGAAATAAAAGTTGCCTTGTGTTTCCTAAGTAGCCCTTAGGTATGGGGGGCATGTTTACATTTTAGTTTCATCATAAATGATATGTATATAAGTGTATATTATGTTAATTTTTTTGCCTACAGATAGATTTTAGTAATACAATATTTATGCTTTTAGCATACTTGCATTGGTAAACGTACAATTTTGGAATGTGATGGTTAATTTACTTTGTAATTCTTTAGTAACCATTATTAATACTGAAATTTACCTTGCAACTTCTCTTACACAAATGTCTCTTTTTTATGGCTGATAATATCTTAGATAAAATCATTATGAATGGCACAAATTATAAAGTTTGAAAAGAAAATGCCCGCCTTCAATTAGGTTGACTTGATTTGGACTTGGCTCTTCACATGGATGAGCCATCAGTACCTATTGATGTTAGTACTAATAATGAAAAGGATTTGTATAAAGCTTGGGAGAAATTCAATTGGCTTTGCAAGATGCTAGTTAAGCGTAGAATAGATACTAACATTTGTGGGTCTATTCCTGATTGTAAGAATATTAAAGACTATATGAAGGCGATAGACAATCAATTTACCACTTCAGATAAATCACTTGAAGGTACTTTAATAGCTGAGTTATATACTATGAACTTGACTGATACCAGATGGGTGAGACAACATATAATGAGAATGAAAAACATTACATCACAGTTGAAAGTCTTAGATATGGAGCCTAATGAGCCATTCTTGGTGCAACTAATTCTTAATTCACTACCTTATCAATATGCTACATTTAATATTTCCTATAATACACATAAAGAAAAATGGACAATGGATGAACTAGTGACCATGTGTGTACAAGAGAAAAGTAGGTTGGCAATTGAGAGTTATAGTGGGATGCCTGAAGCTCATTTGGCAAGCCACTCCAAGAAAAGGAATGGCATTAAGAGAAAAGGAAAGAAAAAAACCATTACTCCTATTCATATATTAAGGAGATTGCTAGGTGCTTTTTTTGTAAAAAAAAAAAAGAGCACATGAAAAATGAATGTTGTAAAAGAAAGGTTTAGCTTATTAAGATAGTTATATCTTTGTTCTTAGTATGTTTTGAATCTTATTTGATTAATACATGTCACGACACTTAGTATATTGATACTAGATCTATGGTTCATATTTCAAATACTGTGCATGGCTTTCTCAACATAAGGAATCCACATCTCAATGAGTTTAAAGTATTTCCAAGTATTGGAATTGGCTCAGTAGTAGAGGTTGTAAGGATCTATAGAATTATCTTATATTTTAGTTTGTATTGGATCTTGAACAAGCTTTTTATATTCCTAATTTTTTTAGGAATTTGATTTTGGTTTCAAAGTTAGTATCATTAGGTTTTTTAATAAATATTTTTAGACTTGAATTTAATTTATTGAAAGATTATATTTCTATTAGGAGAATTTCTTTATTTGATGGTTTGTTTAAACTTCTTATTATTGATGATGCTCTTAGTTCTTTTGTAAAACTACGTAATAGTTATGATATCAAACAATGTGTCAGGAATGAGAACTCAACTAACTTATGGCATAGGATATTAGGCCATATCTCCATAGATAGAATCAAGCGATTAGGAAAGGGTGAGATTCTCTAATCTCTAGACTTTACTGATCTTGATTCATGTGTGGACTGCATAAAGGGCAAGCAGATCGATAAGTCACATGAGAGAGCTAAAAGGAGTTTTGAATTATCAAAGATTATTTATATTGATATATATTGTCATGATTTATATTCTAATGGTAAAAAAATATTTCATCTCTTTTATTAATGATTTCTCTCGATACATATATATTTATTTATCTTATAATAAAAGTGAGGCACTAGATACCTTTTAGGAGTATAAAGCAGAAGTAAAAAAATAAACGGGGAAATAAATCAAAATAGTAAAATCTAATAAAAGAGATGAATATTATGAAAGATATACTGGTGAGGAATAGGCATAAGGCTCATCTGTCCAGTTTCTTCAAGAGCATGGTACTTTTCCACAATACACTATGCCTGGCTCACCTGATATAATTGGTATGGTTGAAAGAAGGAATAGGACACTAATGAACATGGTTAGAAGTATGCTTAACAATTACAAACTTCCTGCTTCTTTATGGAGAGGTGCACTTAAAACAATTTTATATATTCTAAATAAGGTTTCAACAAAAATAGTGTTTAAGACACCTTTTGAAATCTAAAAAGGTTAGAAACCTAACTTAAAGTATATATGTATATGGGGCTATCTTGCTAAGGTAAGAGTGTATAACTTATATGAAAGGAAGTTGGATCTTAAAACTATTACTGCATATTTTGTTAGTTATACACTACAAAAAAAATAGCAAATTTGTGACGGAATTTAATGACGAAAAAATTTTTGTCACAAAGTCTGTTGCAAGTCTGTCACTAATTTCATCACTAATTTTAGCGACGGAATTAGTGACAGAATATTCCATAAAAAATATTTCTATTGTTAATCCATCACTAATTTCATTAGCGACGGAATGTTGTTTTGACAAATTCCATCGCTACTAAACAGGATAGCCTATTCAAGTTTTACAACGGAATTTGCAATGGAATTATTTGTCACAAAATTTTTTGTCGCTAATCCGTCACGAAAGTTGTCGCAAATTATTTAAATATTATATATCATATAATTTGAATTTTTTGATGATTTATATAATATAATGACTTAAATATATATATAACTATCGCAAATGATTTAAATATTATTAATTATATATATTATAATTTAATAATGAGTACATTATAATTTAAATTATAAATTAAGAATTTAATAATTTTAATATTAAAATAATAAAATGTAATAAATACTAATGTGCTTAATTATTATATGATCGATAAAAGCTCAAATTTTATTATTTTTTAAGACTTTATTTAAAATTTCTAACTCTTCTCTTCTATCAAATTATATATTTTCTAAATTTTTATTGTTTATTTTTATTTTTTAGTCATCAAATTTTCTATTGGTAGAGAGTTAATAAAACACCAAATTACATTCTTAATAATTTATTTTTTAATAGAATTAACTTTTTTTTTTTGCATAACAAATATTTTTTTAAATAGAAAGTATAAAAAACATAAGAACTTGGAGAAGCTAAAAAAAGGAAGAGAATTAGAAAGTGGTTTATATTGAACATGAAAGAGAAAAAAATTAATACATTTAGTTTTAAAAAAAATCTAATATACATTGAGTTCTTTGTTCATGGTTGTTATTCACAAATAGATAAAATGTATTACATTTAGCACATTTACAAATTGTTGTTAATAGAAAAAGAAATAAAATATATCCTTTTAAAATTTCCTATTACAAAAATGATTTATATTTAACAATTGGCACAAAGAAAAAGAAGAAACATAATAATAATAAATATAATCAAAAGAAAAAAGACTTAAGCTATATTTAGTTATTGGTTATTAGTCATGAAACAAGAAGAGTACTCTACGTTTAACACATTTAACTTTAGTTATATTGATATATAAAGCGTTTATAGATAAAGATATCTATATTATTAAATATAAAGAGATAAATAAGAAATAAAAATTAAACACAAATTCATAATAAATAAGATTTAACCACAAAAATTACTGAATTTTATTTTCCTCGTTATGAAAATTTAGAAAATATTAAAATAAATAAAATATAGTTATATGGTTAAAATTTTTTATTTTATTTAGTTGATAAATTTATTTATTTTACATGATTATCCATTTAAATTTTTTTTATATTTTTAACATGTATTTTGGGTGATTAAAATTTAAAAAATATTTAATAAATAAATAACAAATAAATTATAGATATTTGCTTAAGATTTTCTCTTATAGTTAGTTGATATAAATTTTTTATTGATGTGCTTTATATAATCATCTCTTTAAATTTTTTAATAACTTAAAGTAAATATTTATTATCATTCAAATAAATTGAGTTATCTCTTTCATTTATTCTTTTATTAAATTTTAAAATGTAAGATATACATATATATATATATATATACTTATTTAGCTTTCTTTTAAGAATTAGAATTAAGTATAATTCTATCATAGTTAAATAGATAAACAGTATAATTTTAAGAATCGATTTAGCCATCATCTCCTCCTTTGCTTTTTGCTGTAGATGCTCCATTCTGGCGCAAATGCCCAAAAGGAGAGGGTTCATATATTAAATGCTCTCCCCTTTCAACTCCTGCTATGCTTTTTCTATTTTCATGCCTTCTTCACTTACTGCCTCTCTCTTCTCTACTCCTTCGAGGTCCCTCAAAACCCTTCTCTTTGGTTTTGATTCATTTTTTATACTCGACTCTTCTCTAATTTTCTATATAGACTCTACTCTTAAATTAACATCCTTGGGAGACAACTTAGTGGGCACTCTATTGCAAACTAATTACTTTTATTAATGTTGGCGAGTTTAACAGTTGTGAGTAAAATTTTGGTGCCATTGTTGGGGAACTAATTAATAATAATCATGTTGATTTATGAGTTTTATTCTTTTCAATTTCAATTTAGCTTTCTTACTTTGCTTTTGTGGCTAATTCCAAAACTTGCAATTTCAATGTTTTGAGGCAATTTTGCACAATACTATATCAAAGGATGACTAACTTCGATTGAGATGAAATTTGGCATATAGGTTTTGGGTGTTGTGAGGCACAATAGTCATTTCCATATGATGAGGTCGGCCATTTTTTAGCCAAGTTTCATTGTTTAGACTACTTTTTTTTTGTATTTTTTCAATTATTTTTAGTGTTTTTTTTTTATTTTTCAAGAATTTGTTTTAATATTTATTTGGAATTTTCTAAGTGTTTTCTTTGGTTTTATTTTTATTTTTGGTGTATGACTAAATCCTCTTATAGAAATTTGGTTGATTTTGATCTTAAAATTAAGAAAAGCTTTCATAAGCAAGCCAAAAATCATAGAATTAGAAATAGGGTCATTGCTAAATTGGTTGTTAAGTTAAATGATTTCATTAAATAAATAAAAAGAACAAATAATTTTATGTTGTATAATTATTAAATTAAATATAAAGACTCTCACATGGACCAAGTACTAGCAACAACCCCAAAAAGGGCCATTAGCAAGTAGTAATGATGTCATACAAAAAGCAAAAGAAAATAAAAATAAAGAAATCAAAGTCAAAATCAAATAAAAAATAAATTAACAAAATAAAAAAAAGAAGAAAAATAAATGAAAATGAACCATTTTACCATGAAGTCCAAAGTAATTAAAGAAAACATATCCAAGACTCGAATATAGGAAAATGAACCCAAAACTAATTAAAAAATATAAATTTTTATCTTGCTTTTTCTTGGATAAATGTGATATTCATAATACTGAAAAAAGTTGTGGGAGGTCTTTAAAATAAGATTTTCTTTTATTTAAATATTGATAATTTTTTAATTTTATATTCACCCTTACAAATATTTGTCTCACTAATTTTTCCCTTCCTTGCCATTTATTATTTTCCTTCAATGTCTTTTCTAATACTCTCCAAAAAGTCTAAACTTCTAAAACCCTTCTCCTAGCATGGTGTCAAAAAATAACACAATTTCCTTCGAAACTAAGTAGTAAAATATGAAAACATATAAATGATACTATATAATATAAAATTATATTGATATAAAAGGTTTTTTGAAGTAAATCCTATTATTTACAAGGTACATTTTTTAAATCCCTACTAAATTAAAGTATTATACTCAAATGCTATATCTTGCATAACATAGAATGAAAGAGTCTATTATCAAAGTTTAAACCTGTTTGTAAGTAAATAAGTAATTTTAATATAGTTATGCTAAAATTAAATAAGTAATTTTAAAATAAGTAACGTAAAATTACTTATTTATTTTTAAAGTTAAATATAATTGTCAGATTTTTTAATTAAAATATGATAAATATATAATTATTTAATTATAACATAACAAACATATAATTCAATTAGGAATCATATACCTAATTTACAAAACTTACTTATTTAATTAAAATTACTTATTTAATTACTATATTTAATTAAAATAAGTAATTTTAATGACTTAAAAATCTCTGTTTTAGTTAAAAATTATGTATTTTTTATTCAATTTTCAGTTGGATAAACAATCAATTTTTTTAATTGATATTTTGTTATCAATTGAAATTTAGTTGCCCGTAGAATATAACAACTTTGCAATCTTTACTTCCTGTGTCACATCATATGCAGTTTATAATTTACAATTGAAAAAAATTTATTTAATATATATTAATTAATACACTATAATTTTAAGAAAAAATTAAATAATAAGAATTAATTATTGAATAATATTAATAAAATTTTATAAAAATTATTTTAATTGATATAAATAATAATTAAAAATTATTTATGCCAAGATGATGAAGAGAGAATAACAACACAAGATGATTTGTGTGCATAAAGAGAGAATTACAAAAAGCTCCAACAAAGATCCAGAAGCAAAATTAAATAATCATTTCCGTTGGTTTGGATTATAATGTGGAGTCAGTGGCCCCAGTAAAAAATGGTTCGTAAATCATAATTAAGAAGATTTACATATTTGTCAACTAAATTTATATATAAAATTTTAAATTTAAATGCTAGTCATATTACAATTTTTTTAAAAAATCATTTATAATTTTTCTATCAACTTTTTTGATAAAATCGTAACAAATATATGACTTTTAGCAATAATATGATAAACAAGTAATTTGTGTAAGTTTAGAATATGATTCCCAGTTGAATCATAATTAGAAAATTATATATTTATTATATTTTAATTAAAAAATTTAATAATTGTATTTAATTTTAAAATTAAATAAGTAATTTTAAATTACTTATTTAATTATTATATTTAATTAAAATAAGTAAGTTAGTTACTTAAAATTAAATATAATTATGCTCAAAATTAAATAAGTTATTTCACTTATTTTATGAAAAAAGTTATCTTCATTTTATTAGAAAAATGATCTTTATTAAAGATATAGGATATAAGTGTAATACTTTAATTCAGTATAAATGTAAAATATTTTTTTTATAAATAATAGGATTTACTTCAAAAAACCGATTTAAAAACTAAATAGAAAAATCCCAACCCTCCAAAACTAAAAGCTGAACTCTGGAGCCTTTGCGCAGCGGAGTGCCGCCTTCCCCTTCTCTACTTCTCTTCTCGTCTTGAGTGGGTACATCAAGTTGTGAGGCCCGTATTCGCACTCTCACACTCTTATTTTCTCTGTGGCTACTTGTTTGTTATGGCTAACGATGGGTGAGGGTATGATGAAGGAGATTAGAATTGTGGGTGCATTGTGGTTCCTTCTATTTCGATGCGGAAAGGGTTTGAAGTGCATGATGGCTTACTAGGTCCGTATTGGAAAGCGGTGGGGCTAGCCTTCAATCATAGTTTCCTCATCTTTGGATTTGTGATTCAGATTATAGCTTGTGCAAGGTATGATCTTTCCGTCAATTTTCAAGCCCAAATTGGTTGATCTGAATGGGTATTCTTGTAATTGAAACCCTTTTAGAAATGAAAAGGGAAAAGGTCACTTTTTCAAGACATACAGTTATAAGCAATTGTATGTCCTGTATCAGCAACCATACAGTTACAAGCAAATCTATACCTTTATAAGCAATTTTAGGCAGTTTGGGCTGCAGATTAGGTAGATTTTAGGTAGTTACACAATTGTTTCGGATAGATTTGAGGGGTTTTTTTGGCAACTATGCAACTGTTTTGGACGGTGGTGATGTGTTGTAACTGTTTTGGACAGTTGTGGTGTACTTTTAAGGTTTAAAAGGGTTAAGAAAGAGTGGAGATGGGTGGAAACAATATTATGGAGTGATTTATGGGAGATTCCTACTGTCTCGAATAAATAGTAGAATTTACTTTACTGCTGGTCTTTTGTTAGTAAGTGTTACTCTGAATTATATATAATTTACTAGTTTTCTGTTTTGGTCTTCTTCAAGTATTATGAAAATTTTCTAAATGTCTGCAGAGCATTTCAATTGTTTGCTGGAATACATAAGTTCTATGTCGTTTATGTACGTAGTTTAGACATATAAGTTCTATGTAGTTTATGTATGTCATTTGGTTTCTTGTTCTAAATAATTTTTTTGTAAAGGCTCATCCCAAAATGTGATAATCTTAACGCTATACATCTATCATACCAAAATTGACTATTTTGTAATATGGCCTTTACACTTTCTGAATATTAGCTGGTTTTATGGCCTAAGTTGAGCTGATTCTGAATTCTTTAGGTTTTGATGTTACTTCAGTACTAATGTATTACTAATGTCATAGTTGAGGAGGCATACACATTCTAACAGATTGTATGTAGAGAAAAGTGTTTGAAGTTGACGTTGAATCCATGAAAGATAAGACACCTTTGCAAGATCATGATGATCAAGATTTGAGCAAACTTGAAGGCGTGGCGGAGGAACCTATTGAGAAGGTATATGCATTTTTCCCTTGTTGTTATTTATTGATCTTATTTCATTTTTTTGGTTAATGTTATCCTTTGTTCTTTGCTTACTCTGTTCTTGATTTTCTCGGCATATTCAAGAAGATGAAGCTAATTTTAAATAGCAGTAAATTCATATTTGCCAATACCTAACTTTATTTCTCTGTTAGAGTTGGTTCCATTTGCTAAGTTGTTTGGTCTTGACATTTCCCTTATATTTGGAAAAAGGAATCCCCTTCCTACTTCCATATAAATTTTATTTGTTCGGCTAGTGCCTAATTGTTATATCCTCATTGCCTGAGATGTGTTAATTACTAGAAGTTATGCATTTTGTACGTGCTCAACTCGCCTTCATACTTGAATAACATCTTTATGAAATTCTTGTGTTTTCTTAATTATCTAGCGATTTCACTCATGCACTTTTTCACTGTTGTTCTGCTGTGAAATCCTTTTTTTCCCCTCTTTTCACATGTAAGATTTTTTTTTAATATTACGAAAATAATTGTTTACACTCATAATTTAAATTAGTATTTTTTTAATTAACACTAATATTGAGAAAAAAGAACAAAATAAATTGTGAAAAGGAACAAAATAGGAAAATGAAATATTTTTAAACAAAATTTCTTTGAAAAAATTTTTCATAGCAAAATTTTCTATTGTTTGTTTGATTAGAAACCTTTTCTTCCAGCCACTCTTTTGGTTTGTATCTTTGGGGCTCTTGGCTTTTCACTCCTTCAAGGTTTTGTGACCATGGTGGTTCTCATCCTTTCCTGAGTCATATGACTTGGTAACTATGAAGAGTAGTAGATAAAAAAATTCAGAGTACAAATTTTAATTTTAAAATTTGGTTTAATTTTATCTTTTAATTAACACGTTGAAACTATTAACAAAATTTGGACACAACTTCTTTGAAGTTGTGTTTTTTTTATTTTCTAATTTTTTTTCATGAAAATTTGTGCATAGCATGAGGAGGTCTCAAGTTAAAAGATAAAGAAAGGGAAAAAAAGTGAGTGTGGAAGTTACCACAAATTATCATGTAGACCCGCTGTGTTGGAATAGAATGAATGTGTATATGGGGTCATTGTTATCCATGGGTAAGACAGGTACAGTTCTAAAGTAGAATCAATCATACAGGAAAAAAAGTTGAGCTGGCAATATATATATATATTAATTGGATCCTTTGTGGACTTATATGCATGGCTCACGTTTTGTCAAGCAAATCCAAGAGTCAACATTTGTGGGAAAGTAAAACAATTCATCCACATGCTTTTTTCACCCTAAAGTATGCTACACTTAAGGATTCTATTATTTTCATTCTTTAAGGTCAATTTCAGTTCCATGTTTTAACGCCCTAAACTTTTATTAAAACTAGTTCCAAGACTTTTTTTGGGGGGTCGGTAATTAGTTTTAATGCTTAATTTTGAGAATTAATCCTTAAAATTTAGGCCTAGGTAATTTTTTGGGGCTTAGCCCATTTTTATTCCCAATAGTAAGTGATAGAATATGTTTAAAAATTTATTTATTATTGTCTTAATGAATCTAAATTTTTTTGCAACGAGAGAATTAAATTTTCAATTCTTTGCTTAAACTCTCACCTTTTCAATAATAATATTAAGTCAGCTTCAATTGGCCATGAATTTATTATTTTGTGTAGATAGAAGAGATGCTTGACTCCAAGTTGATTTGAAATTCTATTCATGCTGATTTTTTTTCCTTAATTAAATACTAAGAGAGAAATGTATGGGTGATATTCAATTCCAATGAAGCTGAATTTTTTAAGTTATCTAAATTTTTTTCATGACTTACACTTGATATCAACTTTTCATATATATATATATATATGTTTATATATGTGATAATATTATTTAAAGGCTGTGAAGATAAGGTGAGGGTATTTTGGGGCGTATATGGTTTTCAGTAGATTCTTTGTTGCATTATTAAGAAATCCTGTGGGACCAATGAAGGTTCAAATCTTTTGCAATGGGGCCCACGTCATGACACTAGCATGGTTCCCTTAATCTATAATTTATTCTAATCATAAGCACCTGACACATAAATTGTAGCTTGATATTTATTTATTAAGACTAAATTGAACATTATTTTTTTTAAGATTAGATTACTTATAGACAATTCTTTAAACTTTAAAATTTGATAGTCAAACCTTTAAATTTTTAAATTTATATAGATACTTTTCTATCATTGCTTTGTTATTTTATTAATACAGCATGACATATTAGAGGTTAAGATTATTTATACATGATCTAAAGTTAAGGTAAGTTATTTGCATAAAATATAAAGTTTAAATAGATGATCTTTAAAATGACAATTGACACGTGTTTCCCAATCACTTGCACATGCATGGTGAGTGCAAAATATTGCATACAAAGTAATATTAGAAGTTATTGAAATTTCAAGGAAGCACTTTGGGAGTTTATGTTTGGTTGAATTTTAGTTGGGCATCTAAAGTAGAAGTAATAGTAGAAGTTGTTGAAAAGATATAATTATATTTTCATTGAAACCTCTATGTAGGAGGATTGTCATAGAGATAGCTCCTTTAAGATAGGAAAGGAAAGAACTTAGAGAGCAGAATCAACACATAACAGAGTAGCATCAACAAATCTTATTTCTACTAGACTAGCGTCAACAAACCCTCAAAAAGGTTGCAAGAACTTGAAGTGTAGTTATCTCATGTCCCATTAGATCCTATATCAAAAGACTTAATAGCTAAGAAGATAGGCTCTGATGATTGCCCTCATCCATAAAGATAATTTTATTCCTTTTGCTTTGTTTTGTGTTTTTAGTTGAGAATTGTTTTACAATTGTTATCATTTAATTGAGAATTATTTTAATTTATTTGTTACTTCTTAATTGAATGTTGTTGTGTTATTGTACTTTCCTAAAAGGGAAGAAACGTCTAAATCTTGATTTTATTATTTAATAATAGCATTATTTGTAAATTGGCCTTCTTTTATTATACTTTTATTGTAATAGGTAACAAAGTAATATTACTTTGAGGCTAAAATTTTAAAAAAATTAAATTAAATTAGCGATAAAATTTCTATCGCTAATCTGTCGCTGATTAGTGATGAAAATTTCGTCAGTAATCTATCACTAATTAGTGATAGAAATTCTGTCACTAATCCGTCATTGATTAGCGATGAAATTTTTGTCATTAATCCGTCGCTAATTAGTAATGGAATATTTTGTCGTTAATCCGTTACTGATTAGTGACGAAAAATTAGTTACAGAATATTCCGTTGCTAATTAGCGGCAGAATTTTTTGTCGCTACATTACTAACTTGGGATATCTTATCCTTGTAATTAGCTATGTTTTTTGTCTGTGACGGAATTTTTCATCGCTAATTAGTGATGGTATTTTTAATTTCGTCACTAATGGATTAGCGACAGTGAAATTAATGACGAAAAAATTCCGTCACTAATCCATTAGTAACGGAATTATTTGCATTTCGTGACGAAAAATTCCATCGCTAATTTTTATTTTTCTTGTAGTGATATAGAAAGATCTAAAGGTTATAAATTTTATTGTCTCTCACATTCTATAAGATTTGTAGAATTTAACAATGCTAAATTTATGAAGAATGACATAATTAGTAGGAATTATCAACCTCATAACAAAGTATTTGAGGATGATCACATTCAAAAATCAACCCCTACTAGTTATGATAAGATACTAGTTTTACAAGACATACATCCTATTTGGGTGAACATAGAACATAATAGAGTTCCAATTATTCCTATTGATCATGGTAGAGACCATAAGCATCCTCATCCAAGGGATCTCGCCATTCAAATTGAAAAGCCTCATAATGTTGAAGAGGTACCTTAACCAGTGGCAGAGGATATTCTTATAATACAATCTCAAACTTCATAAGAGGTTCATTTAAGATTAACTAGGTAAAGAAAGTCAGCAATAACTAGTGACTACTTAGTGTATGTAACATTATATATTGTTAGCTTGCTTCTTATCATTTATAAATTTCTCATGATGAATTGCACAAAAAGAAATGGAAGATGGCATTAAAATAATGCCTTATTTCGCGTTGCGTCGCGTATGAAATTCCATTCGGTGTCACGTGGATCATATGAGTTCATACATCACATTCTCATATTTAATTACATACATACAACTCATTTGCATCACCAAAGTTGGCCCAGAACTCGTGGAATTTAAAGGGGAGCATCAAACTCACACTATTATTTTCGGCCAAATTCTCAGTTTTTCTATCACAATTTCAAAAATTCATAACTAAATTCACAAAAATCGAAACCCAACAAACTTTATCATTTCAGAAAGCTTTGGATGTCTACCCTATGGTAAAAATAATTTCAGCTCATGAATCATTAAGGGGAGAACATTTGATATCCGAAAAGTCATTGAGGTCGCTACTATTTGGACCACTGATTCAGTTTACTGATGTGAAATTTCAGAATTCATAATTAATTCTAGAAAATTTGAAATCATGCATTCTTAGTCATTATAGAAATATACACATGTCTAATTTATTCTAAAAATATGCCCAGGCCATGAAACATAACACAGGAAGCATTTGACACGCGAAAAGGGGTAAAAGTTTGGACAGCTACTGGTACTGATGCAAGTGTCTGCTATAAATTTTGAAAATGTCCAATTAATTCCAAAAAATTCCAATCCATGCAAATGATACCAATTTGGAAAGATATGAATGTTAACTTTATGGTAAAAATAGACTTAGACCAAAGAAAGCACGTTTAACCACTGAAATTCAATGGAACAGTAACTCAGATCGTGCTGCACGACTGTTGCTGTTTCAGAAATTCAAAAATTCATATCTCTTAGCTCAGACATCCAAATGAGGTGCTTCCAGTTGTTACAAGTCACTGTGAATGCCTAGTTTATGCATATAAAATTTCGTAGCCATTGGACCACGTTTGTTCCTCGAATGACATAATTTCACAACTGACCAAATGAACAGTACTTGTGCAAATTCGAAATTCTGATACCAACTTTGAAAAATCATAAAAAATTTCGCAGACCTCTAAATGACCTAATCTTTAGCTTCCCAAAAAGCTCTAGGCAAGATTTAGTTGCATGCAAATTTTCAAGTCAAGAAGAGGTCATTTGGTCAGACTTTGCCATACCTCAAGAATATGACAATTTTAGTCCCAACAAAAGACAAATTTGGTTCAAATGAGTCATCCATTGTTCCACACACATTTGAGCAACTTAGAAAGCATAAATATAGTATAAATAAGTCCCTCATAAGGTCTGAACCCTCATGCAACTCAAATTCACCATGTCACTTCCATAAACATACATGCACAACTGGGCTCCCAAGTGGTCAAAATACACAATTCTATTCATTAAACTCTATTCTTAATACATACACTAACTTTATATAGTTTTACACTTGTTCAAAGTGTCATGGCTCAAAAATAACATTTACATATCTATTTTGACATTCTAGACATCATAATACATCAAAAATGGAAAGATTTGCCAAGAGATGGAAATTTAAGGAAATTTAAGCTCCTTGGCTTCCATTCTTTGGATTTTGAACTCTACCTAAATCATATGAGATGAGAGAAAGGAGGGGGGTGAGATTCATTGAATCTCAATAGCTCATACACCTATTCGAGCACATCTTCAAGGCATAAAACATATCAAAGGTACAAGTATGTAATCAATCAATCTATGAAGCATTCATCTTTCACATTTTTGTGTCACAAACTCATGTCAAGCACAAGAATGAGTTCTAGGGACTTTTGGTTTGGCCTCACCTCATTTCTAGGATTTTTAGATTGTCTCACTCTTGGTTCTTGGGACTTTTGACTTAACTTCACCCATCCAAGGAATTTTTGGCCTTGTCTCACCCATGCCATGAGACTTTTGGCATCTCCTCACCCATATTAAGGGACTTTTGGCACTACTTCACCCTTATAAGCTATTTTCACCATTCAAAGATATTGAAGAAAGCACATTGGTACCAAAATAGCAACATAGCATCAAGTGGCATGTCTCAAACATATAAATATACACACAAGCACACAATGACACCATATGCAACAAGAAAATGTAACAAGAAAAGGTGGAGAGCTACCTTAGTGCAAATTCAAGTTTTACTTAGCTTGTCTCTTCTCCTTTTCGATTCCACAAACACAAGGAGGTGGGGTTGGATTTCCTTGGCCTATTCACAATAAACAACACTTAATTATATTCTTAGAACAAGTTATAACATCCAATTCACTCTTAAGACTACACTTTGTTCTATTTGTCACAATATGGTTGTATTAAGGACCTAATGAAGTTACTACCATAATTAACATTCTTGGTTCCATTCTCTTGCCATATTTAGATCTCTTGACCTCATTTAAGGTCCTTGAAGCCATCACACACTCACTTTCACAAACCTAGGTCTATGTTGCTTCATAAGGTTCCATTATGGAAGCCATTGCCTCATCTCTCAACCTAAGACTGCTAAATTTTTTCCAATGGTTTCTCCCATCTTCTGACATCATATAAAGTCCCAAACCAAGATTAGAACAAATTAAAACATCCCTTAGCCTAATGAACCTAACTTGGTCGAAATATGCGCCATAATGGAGGTTTATAGACTTTGTGATTTTTCCTTGATGGGAGAGTCACTTGGGAGGCTTTTTAAAGGTCTTAGGAGCTTAAGGAAACATTCAAATAGCCAAGAAAACATCCACACAAAATCAGATTTTGTAAAATCCTAGAAAACACTACACTTTTTAAACTTGTTTTCTATTGGTTTTTCTTGGAATTTCTTGCCATATTCCATCTCCCCATGGTCTAAAATCCTTGTTCCCTCCTTGTATTTAGGCGGAACATCCTCCCCTCTTTTGGTTCTGTTCTTGGTTGAAATACATACAAAGGGAGGGGGAAGAGAAGATGCAACAAAAAGCAAAGATTACCTAGGGTTCAAGTGAGCTTTCAAGTGTCTTTCTCCTTCATTCTCTTCTCTTTAGCAAATTTGAAATTCCTCCCTTAGGTCTGGGTCAAAAACAGAACTAAATCATTTAAAAAATCCATGGAAAGAAATGAGGAAGAAAGGAAAACAAGATTGGAGGAAGATAGAGTAAGAAATTTCATAAAATTACTTAGTTTCTTTTTAACTTTCTTTCTCTTTTTCTTCTCCCTTTGGTGTGCCTAAGAGAGCTGAAGATTTTTTGTATTTTGGGCAGAATGGGTCGTGCTCATTAAAGAGGAGAAGAAGGGAGAAAAGTGTGAAACTCTTTAGAACATTTAAGAAACCATAAATGTCAATTTTGCCCTTCCGTAATGGCAATTTTGTTTCAGCTTTGTTTTAGCTCCTTTTTGAGAACAATCTTTTTCATCATAAAATTTAGGTTCTCAATTTAATAAAATGCCTTTGGAATCACTCAAATCAGAGCTAAAACTTTCTCGAACGAATCGATCAAAGTTCGGGTCAACCGACGTTGGAAAGAGTACACCGGAGGGGCTTTACCGGTCCCAGGGCTTCTCATGATTTTTGGGGCCTTTGAGAACTCTGGGCAACTCAAAATTTTCATTTAAAAAGCCCTCCTAGGTATTTTTCCAAAATTGCACTTATTTATTAAAATGCCACTGGCCTTTCGACAAATTTTTCGAATCACTCCGACCCCAGTTTTTGAGCAACTCAAGGCTTAAATCCTCATTTTCTATTATTTAAAATTTTATTCAAATTTTATTTGGCCTTATATCACTCATCTCAGGGGACTTGCTTTTCAAATCGGCTCGTTCCAGTGATTGTAGAACATATCGGGCGTTACAGTGTATCTCGCTGAGGCCGATTATGACATAAGTATTGAAAATGACTCTATTACATTTACACAGGCTATGAATGATAACAATTCTAAATTGTGGTATGATCCCATGGTTAATGAGATGGAATCTATTGCAAATAACAATTTACGGGAACTTGAAGAGTTGCATAGTGGGGCCAAACCCATTGGCCGTAAATGGGTCTTTAATACCAAAAGGGATTCACTAAGTAACATAGAGTGCTACAAGGTAAGTTGGTTGCAAAAGGTTTTACCTAAAAAGAAGGAATTAATTAAAAGGAGACTTTTTTTTTCTGTTTTTTAGAAAGATTCCTTTCGTATCATTATGACATTAGTAACCCATTTTGATTTAAAATTATATCAAATGGATGTTAAAACAACCTTTCTTAATGGTGATCTTGATGAGGTGGTATATATGAAATAGCCTAAGGAGTTTATCTCAAAGGATGTTGAAAACTTAGTTTGCAAGTTAAAGAAGTCAATTTATGGGCTTAAGCAAGTCTTATGACAATGGTACCTAAAATTCCATGATATAATCACATCTTTTAGCTTCGTTGAAAATATCATGGATCAATGTATGCATCACAAGGTTAGTGAGTGTAAGATCATATTTTTGATTTTATATTTAGATAACATTTTGCTTGCCTCAAGTGATTTGGAGTTGCTATATAAAGTGAAACAGTTCTTGTTTTTTGAAATGAAAGATATGGGTGAAGTATCCTGTGTCATTGGCATAAGGATTTATAGAGATAAGTATTAAGATATCTTAGGATTATCACAAGAAATTTATATGAATAAAATTCTTGAACAATTTAGAATGAAAAGCTATTCATCTAGTATAGCACCTATAGTAAAAGGGGACAAATTTGATTTATTTCAATGTCCTGATAATGAACTAAAGAAAAAAGAAATAGAGAATATTCCTTATACTTTAGCTGTAGGAAGCCTAATATATGCACAAATCTGTATAAGACCTAATATAACTTTTGTTGTAGGCATGTTAGTAAGATATCAAAGTAATTTTAAAATGAATTATTAAAGAGCTGTAAAAAATATTATAAGATATCTTAAGGGTACCAAAGACTATATACTTACTTATAAAAGGACAAACAACTTGAAAGTTATTAGGTATTCAAACTGAAACATGGCAGGATGTGTTGACACTAAAAAGCCTACATCTGGCTACATATTTATACTAGCTAAAGGTGTCATCTCATAGAAGAATGCTAAGTAGTTTTTGATTTCTACTTCTAATATGGAGGTAAGTTTATTTCAAATTACGAGACAAGTTTACAGGTTATATAGTTGAGAGATTTCATTATTAGGCTTAAGATTGTAAACTTAATTTCTAGGCCCATTAAAGTATATTGTGATAACATAGTTGTAGTTTTCTTGACTAAGAATAATAAGAGTAGAAATTAAAGTAAACACATCGATATTAAATATTTAACTTTAAGAGAATGAGTCAAAGATAATCAAGTTATTGTAAAGCACATTCAGCCAAAAGAAATACTAGCTGAACTTTTAACTAAAAAGATGCATTCAAAAGAGTTTAAGGATCATGTGCCTTAGATGGGCCTTAGACCATATTTGATCTATTTGAAGTAAATAATGAAATGAAATTTCTATTTTTAATTTGTTATCTCTATATATTTGTATACATTTTAGTGCAAATTGACAAATATGTAATTTAAAACCTGAATAAACATTTAATGTTTATTTATAAAAGTTATATATATCCCATAAAAATGAAGACATATTATAATGTGATACATGGAAGGTAATGTTTGTTTGATTAAATGACTTACTACCACGATTCTTGTAATATATGCTTATTTATTGATAAGCATGCTATCTGACAAATCATAATGAGACCAAGTGAGAGAATGTTGGAATATTTCAAGTTAATATTTGTTAAAGATATTATTATTTTAATTAAATATATTTATTTATTTAAGATATTTCATATTGGTTATTGGGATATTTTGAATTGAATTAAATTAAATTAATACCTCAAATTTAAATGAAATTATTCTAATTGGTAGTCCTTAATTTTTAGATTTTAAATTATCAAATATTTTTTATTAGTGGGTTAGTGAATATCGGTACGCTGTTAACTAAACTCTTTTGATGAGAAAGTAATCAGTTTTTACATTAGCATTTAGAAGGGTTCTTGGTCAGTAGAGTCTACTTACTGATCATTATAAAGACTCACAACCTTATCAAAAAATTCTCTCTTTTTCTCACTTGCTCTTCTCTTACCTTTTCTTCTCCATTCTTTAATTTTTCTGGCTGTAGACTGCCCAAAATTGAGAATTGGAATAGTAGATTCTTTATCGGATTTTAAATAGTATGACTAGAGGTATTTGATCCTAAATTCTAGATTCTGCTATTATGTGAATCGTGTATTGCAATTCAAGCAATACAGGTTTGAGAATGAAGATAACTGTCAAATATATAAGATTGCTTTAAGCTGCACATAGGTGACATTTTTTTTATCTCTCTTGATTTCATTTAATTGTTGTTTTTGTAGTTTGAGCATGCATAACTTCTGTTTGACAAACTGATCAAGTGAGTGATTTTCTGTTTGGCGTTTTTGATTCAAGGTCTACAATAATGCCTTCTTCCAGTATGAGTGAGAATGACACTATTGATGGTGAGCGGATCGTCTCAAAAGATGACAATATTTAATGTGAGAAATAATCTGAAAAGATGATAACACAATGTGAGCCTCTATTAAAGCAACGTCTTCATACACTTGAAGCCATTATAGGTAAACTCAAGCTTCTTGCTCCTGCAATTGTGCCATTATCATGTTTCAACCTTGTCATGTCTATTTTCTCATATTCATGTATTTGTGTAAGTGAGGGGGAGGAGGAGGAGCATTTTGTATACGAACCTTGTTAATTAATCCCATTAAATTTAGACATCAAATGAATTGTATTTGGCGCTGCGATTTATTTATGTATGTTCACATGGACATGGCTGAGATCAATGACACGATGGCTGAGAAGGTTATTCGAAATCGATTGGAATTGCTTCCTTCTCTTCGAACTTGAGAGGAAATTGGTCCACAGATATGATTTTCAAATTTCTTTATTTTTTTTTTCTTCAAACATTTCATAGGGTTTCCCTCTTCTTTATCCTAATAATAATGTTGAATATTGACACATTTTGATTGGGTTCTTCCATGGCGAATTTTGACTTCCCATAAACATCTCCAATTATTGAACGGTTTTCTCGCTCTCTCTCTCTCTCTCTTTTTTGTTTTTTTTTGCGGGGATATAAGGCCGGTCATGATGGTTGAATGTCTAATAAGATGGTGGAATACTTGCAAGATATAGACTATTAGGACATTTTGACTATTTAGATTTAATTTGGATGATAGGGACTTTATTTTATACTTTATTTTATTTTATTTTAAACAATGTAAAATTTAAAATAAAAATAATTTGTTTAACTAATAACTTTAAAAATAATAAATACGCTTAAAAAATAAAAAAAATAGAAATCTTTGCACATGCTATTAGAGGCATGAAAAAAATTAGAATTTTCAATTCAAGTGAATTTTTTTTAAAGAGAATGTAGCGTAAATCAATAAAATTTACTTTATCGGCATAATGGGTATTATATGAAGATGATTTTCTAATATATTTGTTTATTAATTTTTTTAATGAATTAAAAAATATGTCAAAAATTTTTAAAAATATATAATTATATGATACTAAATTGTGAAAATTCTATATTTATTTATAAAAATTATATACGTTTCATTTTTTTATTTAAATTTGATACTAAAAATATAAAAAACAGTACTTTTTTTTTTTCTTATACAGGAAACCCCTTAGGTGCTATAATATAATATATCACCAATGAAGGAAAAGGATGCAGGATAGGCATGGTAGCTGAGCTGGAATGTGATGATCTGTATATTTTCCTAGCTAAAAAAAAAAAAGAATTTGTTATGATTACGTTATTTTCCCTTTTATATAACAGCATATGTGTCCAGGGCCATATAGAGAAGAATTGGAGAATTTTGTATTGAAAAAGATATCTATATTCATTTCTTTTATAATTTTTACTCAAATTTAATACGTAAAAAAATAACACAAAAATTAGAAATATGTATAAAACTTGTTTTTTCTTTCTAATCATCTTTCTTTTTTTCCCCTTTTATTATCTTAAATTGATAATTTTAATTTATTCCTTAAATTAAAAGAATCTGATATCCTAGTTCGTTACCCTATCGAACTCTCAACAAGAAAGAACTGCTTTCCAGGTAGCCTGCCAATGGAGCAAGAAAGAGAGGATTGAAACGGAAGTACGAATCATTTTTGCTAATTAACGCCACAAACAGATTAGCTACTAGTTAGTAGCATTCTTGATATAAGAGATAAAAGCAAAGAGAAAAGATTTTTTCTTCAGAAAAAAAAAGCCGTTAATTAAAGTGATGAAAATTCCATGCACTTTCGCAATCAACGGTCAACTATTAAATAATATAACACCTACTACCCCCGATAAACTATATAGTCCTTTTCATATACACCTATACCCCCAATAAAATTTTTCTTTTCATATTCACCAACCATTAATCTTAGAGTTAAAAAAAAAAAAAAGAGTTCCTCTCATTGACTTGTTTGGACGTATACGCGATCCGGGGATTCCAGACCGGATATATAGGCTAAGTTTTAGTCTATGTATCCAATTGTGAAAGGAAAATCAGAAAAGTTAGGGCTTAATTCAGGGCCCTGGATGTGAGTTTTAGACACGCATTCAAGGTTTTGAGTTCTAAAATTTTAGTTTCTCAGGTAGTTTTTGTGAGATTTTGCAGTTCCTTAGGAGAATTAAATGGTTAAGGCATGGTGTTGGCGCTGGTTGGGGGAGCTGCTTTAGGAGCTGTGTTTGGAGAACTTCTGAATGAAATATTGGAAGTGAAGGACAATGCTGGGAAGTTCAAACCCAAACTGGAGCAACTGGAAGCAACACTTGAAGAATTACGTCCAGTGATCGAAGACATTGAAGAATTAAACAAACGACTGAATTATCAGAACGAAACCAAGTACTTAATGAGATTGATGGAAGATGGTAAGAAGCTTGTTTCCAAGTGCTCCAAAATTGGATGGTTCAACTTTCCCAAAAAGTCACGTTACCACAAGAAGCTGCTAGAGCTGGATAACAATATCCTGAGGTTCCATAACCTTCACCTGCAAGCGAACATGGCGAGGGATGTGAAGACCTTACTTTACATACAAGCCCCCACACTCTTGCTGCCTCGCAATCTTGGACACCCAAATGAACTTACTATACATAACACTGCCTCCCGTACCATCGGCCACGACGAGGTGATCATCATATGATTTTTGAGTATATATATATATATATATATATATATGAATTACTCTTTTGATGAGCTAAATTAATAAAAGAAAATAACCACACTAAATCTTTAATTTACTCCTTTCACTTATAGGCCATTGACTAACATAACATGTATTTTCTACAACGCAGATTAAAATTAATTCGTTGATTCTCAAAGTGGAATTCAAAGCCCATGGGTACAGGACAGAAATCCGAAGCATCGAGGGTAAGCAATCAATCCAACTTTTTTCCCAAAATTAAGACGTTTCTCTGCATCTTATAATTGGAGGATTTGAGTCAGTTTATGAATACTCGAATAGTTTGACCTTCAAAGCGTGCTTGAAATTTGAAATTTGAAATTTGATTATTGTTGGGTAGGCGTGGCATTGGAGCTGGCTGGAGGAGCTTTAGGAAGAGTATTTGGAGAACTAGTGAACGCGGTGGAAGGAATGAACAACAAGGCTTTGATGTTTAGAACCGAAATGAAACAACTGGGAAACACGCTGCAACTATTAGCTCCCCTGCTGATAGAAATAGAGGAATATAACAAACAACTGAATCGACCAGGTCAGAGTGAAACTGAAATCTTGATCAAATTGATGCAAGAAGGTAAGGAGCTGGTTCATAAGTGCTCCAAAATAGGACGGTGGAACGTTCGCAAGTCGCGTTATTACCGGGAGAAGCTGGTGGCGCTGGATAACTCACTCTTGAGGTTCATGGTTGATCACACGCTCATGGGTAGGGATATGAGGCAGATCTTCCCGGCTGTTAAAGGTATCATGAGTTCCCCGCCTCACAATCTTGGACACCCGATTGAACTTACTATGCACAGCACTGCCTCCCTGACCTTCGGCCACGACAAGGTGATTATACATATATATATATATATATATTATTAGATAATTATTTGTGACGCTCATTATGGAATGTTGACTGTGATTTTTTTATTTTCTTTAAATTACAGTAAAAAATAATTTTATATTATATAATAATTATATTATTTTTATAAAATTTTTACTAACATACAATAATTAATAATGAATGACTTTGCCATTCCACATCAAACTTTCCAGCACTGAATTATTAACCTCGCTTGAGAAATATGATAATTCTTTGAGATGAATATGCTCCAAGGCTTATCGAATGATGGGTTCTGAAATTCTGATTGATAGCCATGGTGGGATATGAGAACTCGTAGAAGGTGTCAAGTAAAGTCTTTTTCTTTTTTTTGGTTAGATTTTTCCCAACTACCAGTTATGCTTGCTTTGGTCGTCGGCCCAAATTTCTCAAATCTTTATTCATGGACATAATAAAGAATGATTTAGACCCATTGTTAAAAGTCAAGGTATCCGAGTTCATAGCTTGGGTCATGCTTATTTTAGATAAATAAAATTTTGTTCAATTGTTTTTAAACAAAATTATTTAAGTGAATGGAACAAATATTATAAATATATATAATTTTTCATCTAAAAATAATTTAATGGTATATTTAATAACATTTTCATAACTGTGAACATTTTTACCAAGACACTAGATCATGCACTTCCTTTTATCTTTGATTTACTCCTTTCACTTATGGGCCATTGATTAACACAACATGAATTTTTTACAACGCAGATTAAAATTAATTCAGTGATTCTAAAAGTGGAATTCGAAACTCATGTATACAGGACAGAAATCCGAAGCATCGAGGGTAAGCAATCAATACGTTTGAAATCTCTGAATACTCGGAAAGTTAGACCTGCAAATCTCTCTTTTTTTATTATTATTACAAAGTAAGTTTATTTATGTTGGATTATTGGGTTATTTATAGTTTTTCTAAATTTATAAACTCATAAATTAATCAATTAATTGTTAATTAATTAATTTAATTAATTAAAATTTAGTTTTGTTTCAATTTTGAAATTTAAAATAATTAGTTAATTATTATTTGTGAGTGGAAAAAAATAGAGAAGATTGTGGGTGTGTGATGGTGCATTTGATGGGAGTCAATTTTTTAAATACTGAAAAAGAGAAAATGAATAACTCTATTAGGTTTTTTCAACTTCCTCTAAGACTAATGTGTAATCTGTTGTGAAAACTAGCCTAAGTTACTTTGGTGACTCTAGTCTTAACCATGTGAGATAGAAAATTTTAAGAAGATCTACTTCCACATAAATAAGTACCCCAATCTTCCATTATTAGTACGTATCAAAGCCAAATTGGCTCAAATTTTCCATCCTTGTATATTTTTCTCATACTTATACTGAGTTATTTTTGTGCAATTACTTTAAATGAAGTAAAAAATGCATAAAGGTAGAATTAAACCTTAGAACCCCTCCAATGACAAAATTTGATAGAAAGCAAATTAGGTCACAAAATTTATACCATAGGTAACCTATATAATGATGAGTTTGTGGTAGAAATTTGGTTTTTAAAAAAATGGATTAACCATTAGAGAAAACTCTAAATATGAAGGTTCTAGATAATAATGATGGAACAACCAACTTTTGAGAGTTGGTGTTCTTATTATAGACCACCAATCCGTGTAAACCATATATAACTATAAAGTTTGTTAAATAATCTTTTCAACTCTACCAAATTCATCAAATTTGGACAAAAATTGAATGAAATATGACAATTAGAAGTTAGGACTTTGAATTTTGAGTGTTGTCATTTCTTCCTCAAACCAAAATATGTTGGGAAAGTTCATTCTACAATCTTTCTAAAGACAAGTTTGTCTAATTTAAACAAGAAATAAATGAGATATGGCTCTTTAAAGATGGATGTTTGAAACTAAAATTTTAAAGATTTCTAAAAATTTGCTAAGGTTGAAGAAGAAGATGAAGCCCACTCTCTATTGAAGTGTGTGTGGCTCACTTCCATGGTGTTTGAGATGGGTAATGGTATCAATAGAAAGAGGAAGATGAGAAGAATCTAGGGTAGTGCATGCCTTATGCCCTAACCCAGTCACATGGGTTTCTACTTTTTCCATTTTCAATCATTTTTTAAAGCAGAAACTTCTTGGAGCACGTGAGGGTGCATGGGCAACCATTTATGGATTTCATCAACTCCAAATTTACCTAGGTGTTTCATCAAACACTAGAGTCCACTAGAATTATCTAAGATAAATTAAATATTCCAACATCAATCTAATAATTAAAGTAGGGATTATACCTCCAAGAGTCTAATAACACCTCCAATTTTGAAATTTCCAAAGAGTTACAACCTTCAAAAAGTCCAACATCAATAATTTAAAAATCCAATGGATGTAAAAAAAAAAAAAAAGCTAAGAAGGAATAGAACAATTTATCATTCACTTACCTTGCCAAAGTCCTAAGGAATCCTAGCCAAATGGAGCTCTCAAAATATGCAAATGAAGCTTTCTGATCCCCAAATTCCCTTAATTAGCATTGGCCTTGGAGAAGATGAGAGGAAATGAGAGTATAATTTGATGACTAAGGTAATTTTTAATTCAATAGTTAAAAATATGGGTCATGAACTTAGGCCTTGGGTTAATTCCAATTAAAATTTACCTTGAGTCATTGTAACTCAATTAAACATTTACTATTGAACTATAATAACTTTAATAACCATTGAATTTTTATTTTTATTTGTTTAATTAAGTTAAACTAAACCAATTAGGCTTTTTATCATTTTGTATCATCTTTTTAAAACCAAATATTATAACCTATCTCATTTCTCAATGTTTCATTTTATGAATTAAGCCTCCATAATCTCCTAATTACTTAAATAATAAAATAACTATTAAATCATTAAATTCCAAATTACTATAACAATAAATAAATGATTCAATAATAACCTTACACATCCTTGCCTTTTAGTTATTTACTAAATCCTTAATAATTCTCTAATTAATTATTATAGCCAGTTTATTAATTTAGAATGTAACAGTATGTTAAGTTTTCTAAATAAAATTCATTTAAAATCTATTTATTATAATTATTAGTTAGATTATCTATTTGATGTTTATAATTTTGCTTAACTTTTATAATTTAAAAACTTTTGAATATTCATAAATATTCAATTACATATTTTAAAATTAAAAAATAAAAATAAAAATTGTATGAAAAAAATATTAATTTAATTATGATTATTTATTAAAATGTCGTATCCCACATTGGCCGTAAGCAACAACCCTTGTGGCCATTGTCATCCTTCATTATTTGGCTTAAAGGATGGCCACCCTTCATTGAATGAAAAAGAGAAGTAAAGCACAAGCCAGAGAGTTTCCGATTGCATTTGAATATAACACTGAAAAGTCTGACGGGAAATAATGAATAGATAAACATTATAATTGCGCTTTTTAAAAAATATATATAGAGTAGAAATAAGAATAGGAATAAGAAGTGATATAGCTTACTTGAGGGTATCCCAAAAGTAGAGTTGGCTGTCTCAAAGGAAGTGAGACTCCAAAGAGCAACTAAGAAGAAACGAACCACGTTTGGAATGAAAGTACTGTCATTCTCCTTTTCCATTGAGTCACCGCAGTTTCATTCCCACTTTAGCCTTGAAAATGTTGGCGTTACCCTAAGCAGATATAATATATATTGTTATAGAAAATTCTTTTTTTTTTTTAATTAAGAGAAGAATTTTTTTATATTTAATTTCTTATTAAGTAATGGAACGTTTTTGGGTTGGGATAAACTTTTTCATTCTTCTTTTATTGTACTCTTAATGCGAATAATATTATATTCAAATATGTATAAATAAAAAATAAAAATAATTTTTTTTTAAATATACACAAAAAAAATGAAAAGAGTATATTTTATTTTTACTAAATTTAAATTAAAAATATATATATTTATGTTAATAGATAATTTTAATTAAAAATTTAAAATTAAATTACAATATAATTGTTTTATTTTTTAAAAATTTATATATTCTTTAAAAATAAAAATATTGTATAATTTTAATATCATTGAAAAAAAAAAGTCAGGAGCAGTACAATAAAAATTGTTCCGCAGGAGCGGTAGTGGTGGCGTGTATAGATAAAGTCAAACGGCAAGAGACTGTCAGGCAGGTGTCTGATCATACAATTACAGAATGGATAACCATGTTGTTCGACAAGACGGAGTGGTATGCCAACATCGTTCATCAATTCCTCGAAACAAAAGACAAGAAAAAGGGACGAGGCTGCATATTAAGGTAAGCACTGAAACAATATAAGATTAAGTATAATTTTTATTTTAAATTCTCATACAATAAATCACTTATTAATTATGTATGTGTATCGATTATTAACATGCTTTTGATAACGACTTTACGAAAAGGAGAAAAAAGATTTTTGATAAAGATAAGTGAATCATGTTTTGCACTTAAAAAGCATGTTAATTCACTTAAATAATTTTTGAAAATAAAAATAAAAATTAAATCTAATATATATTTTAAAAGTATGTTATGAGAAAACTTGGCTGCAAAAAGTTTCTAATTTGTAATCAAAATAATTCATTTATACATAATATTTAATAAATATTAGATTGTCACATTTTAAGAAGAACCACCTCACACTTATGCTGTTCTCTCTTCAAGATTCGATGATCTCAAGATATTTTTGTGGGATATCTCTACCACTGTCTTCAGGTTGCCAAACCATGCCGGTGGAGTCCTCACAAGGTTCGTCCCCCCTCAATCTCAATCTATGCATTTGGGTATTATTTTATGCTTTTCTTACCGTTTGAGTCGATTTTGTCTTTAAAGACTTATATATAGCAATATTATTGTTGCATCAAAATTTGTAAGAATCTATTTTATTTATTTATTTATTTTTGTGTTGATCATTAAATTTGACTTGTGTTGATTTTTTTAATTCCCGTGATACTGTTTAATTGAATTGCTGTATTAAATATATTACAAAATTATTTGAAAAAATTCTTGTGTCTAACAATTTTATTTTTAACTCTTAAAATTAATTAATTTTTGAAGGTGTGTGTATATATATATATATATATGTATATATGACAAAAATAATAATAAGATATTTTAACGCTTCGTGTTAGAACCTAGCTAGTTGGCATGTGTGCGATCTTTTCAACTCTATGCTCACAATTGTTAAATCCATGATATCTTTGTCATCCACGTTTGCCATCTCTTGTTTGGTTGCTCCATTGAAAAGACATAGGTTTGTTAATATTTTTTGAATTATTTATTGTATTATTATTATTTAATCATATCTATTTGTTAATAGTTTATTTTAAATAAGAGTATGAGAATCATTTCTCATTCATTTTATTTATTTTATTCTTTTTTTCTTTTCAGCATATCAAATGTAGCCTAAAAAGTTTTACAATATATTGCTATCAAGATGATCAGTTCCTGATGTTAATGGGATTTAAACTTGCAAAAAGTCATTGTAAAGCTTTCATCGAATCTCTTTTATTAATATTGAGCTAATTGATGTGTTAGACCACATACACTTTTTTATCCTTTAAATCTTTGTTTGAAAATTGTTTTAAAAAAATTATTTTAAAAAAATTGAACAAAAATAGACCCCAACATGATCATAGATATAAACAAACTCAAATGAAAATCTAGGCGAGAAGTTTACCTATTGTTTAGTGAAAAAAACTGTAGTCAAACAGAAAAAGAATTTAGAAAATAATTAATTGGAAAGAACGTAAAGAAACTACCAAAATTTTAAGGCTAACAGGATTACTTGCTAAATCACAAGTTGATAGACTATTTGTCATAATTACTATAAGAATATTGTATTAGTTTATCATTCTTCTTTGTTTAGTTAGATTATAAAAATCTCATATTGATTGTATCTCAAGATATACAACAATATTTTCTCTACCACAAATATATAACACGAGCCTTTCTTAAGATGAAGGTTTCTAAAACGTCATATCTCTTTCTTTCCAATTACCAAGTAACATTCTATTTTTTAACCCCTAAATATTTTAATACAGCATCAGCGTGGAGGTATTTAGTGAAAGAAGAAGCACAGATGGTTTCAATTCAAGCCCAGTCGTCGGATCAAGAAATTCGATAACCCAACTATATAAAAGGTGCCTTTTGTTGGTTATAATTTTAACTTACAGTTTGACATACTTTTCTTTTCTTAATAAAATGGAGAAAAATATAAATATTTACTTTAATTTTGAGTCACTTGCAAATATTTTATCTAACTTTAAAAATTAAAAAATATTCTTTTCAACTATCGTCCTTTAATATTTAAATATTTTTCTTTATTATTATTTTTTGTTAATAGAAATGCTACTGATTACAACTAATGGAAAGTCACATATGACATCTCAATTAACAAGTTTAATAGTGTCGAGGATAATTAAGAGAGATTTTTTTTTGGTTATTTTTAGAGTTGAAAGGGGTGTATGTATGTATGTATATATATATATATATATTTCCCCGGTAAAACAGCATTGTACTGCAGATATATAGGTGACCTTTTTTTTTTTCTTCCCCCTTTTTTTGGATTCATTTAACGGGTATTTGTGGTTTGAGCATGCATGGCGTCTATTTGACAAAATGTTCAAGTGATCAGTGATTTTTTGTTTTGTATGTTTGCCATTAATGCCCTCTTCCAGTCCGAGTGAAGAGGATGCGTGGAGGATTTTAGAACGCGATGAGACAGACGTGAATGATTCACGCAAGAGTGGGAATAGCAGGCACAGTTTTGAACGATTGGCTCTTACTCCTCCTCCTGCTCTTCATGAAACAACGAGTGGTGCAGAGCATAGCAGCAACAGTGCAGCTAAACTGAACCTTCTTATTCTTGCAATTGTGCTGTTGTTTTGTTTCAACCTTGCTACCTTTCTGATACTACTGTATAAGTGAGGAGGACTTTGATTCAACCTCTTGTAGATATCTCTATCATACTTGTGACATCAAGTCGAAGCTAAAAAATTGTGGGAGATAATGATATGTCAAACCTGAAATAAAAGAATCTATTGTTAGAGAGGATGACAAGTGGAAATATGAGAGGAGCAGAAGGTATAACTCACAATATCTCATGGACCTTGAGAATTTATTAGATTAACTAATAAAATTTAACTAGTATTTAAATAAGATTATTAGCTCTAAATAAGTTGTAAATTGAGACATATTTCTTATAATATACCAAAACTTAATATATTTACATAATAGTTATTATTAAATTAATTATTATGATATTAATAGAATATAATCTATTAATTAGTCTAATAATTAAATAATGCTAATCCATAACAAAATTAATTAATTTTTCAACAATCTTGGATTTGACTAACATTAATAAATTGTTAGATAATACACAAAAGAATGCTAATAATATTAAATAATTAATATACACATTATCATAAAAAATTCAAAAATGAAGCAGTAAACAAAAAATATTAATTCCGATAGAAAAACGTTATAAATGCCAAAAGGATACCAAATCTTAAAAAAATGAAATATTTTTTTTAATTTTATTAAGAATCTTATACCAAAAAAAAAATTATCTCAACTTATTTTAAAAAAATAAACTAACTTAGTCCAATAATAAATTTTTTATTCTATAGACTAACTAATACAACATATTCCCAAATTGCATCCCACTTAATTGAGCTATCCAAATAGGTTAACCTACTGGTTAGATTCGCTAACACGCTAAGTAGATAAGTTGACTGGGTCGGCTCTTTTGAAAAAAAAAACAAAGAAATTTAATATGATCAATTTAAATTCAATCCATATAACTCTATGTATACAAGCTGGCCCACCCGTGGGCTAGCTGACCCAATATATATATATATATATATATATATAATACTAATTAATTAATTAATTAATTAATTAATTTTATTTTCCTAATCCTAACCTAAACTGGCATGGATACTCTCTGGTTGCCTACGCGTAGTAAGCCCAAAATTGGGCTTTTTTTCTTTTAAGTCTCCAATTGTAAATTTAAAAATTAAAATTAAAATTGAGAGATCAAAAATTATACTTGTAAAAAAATTATATTTTAAAAATTTTAACTATATTGCACAGTTAAAATTTTTAAATTGTAATTTTGTTTCACAATTATAAATTTTGACATCCAAATTTTAATTTTTATCTTTAAAATTATAATTTGAAACATAAAAAAAAAACAATTTTAAATTAACTGCACTTCTTCGGTCGCTTAAGCGACTAGAGAGGATCCACGTTAAACTTAATTTTCTAAACTAGAGTCTACCAGTAAATCTTCAACAGCTTCAAGTCTTTAATAGCTTCAGCATTTTTTTAAAAAATAATTTCAGTTCTTGTTATTCTCTTTGAGAGCTTCAGCGATCCGTAAGTCCGAGATCTTCAATAACCCGTAAATCCTTCAGTTCTTCTTCTTTAATTAAGTTCTTCTACATCGGAAAATTATAAATTAAACTTTTTAAGTTTTTATAGGAAAGAAAATTTTTTTTATAGTAAATCAAGAGGCCTTCGAGTTCAACCACCCATCTCATGAAATGGTCTCTGGAAATTCTGATTTTAAAAAAAAAGTACATACACGAGTGTGAAAATCCCACGTTTGCAAGCTGAGGCATCAATTTATTATTATTCCAAGGAAATGAGGGAGCAACGGAGATAAAAAAAAAATAGCATATACTTTTTCAGAACCAAACATGCTCCACATAATACTATATACATATAACATAATTGTATAACTACAAGTCGACTAGAGGTGAGCATGCTATGAATAATTGAATATATACAAATTTTAATCAAGAAAAGGTTCAAATGTATTTTTCATCCTTCCAATTTCATAAAAATTTTAATTTAGTTTTTTAATTTAAAAACGGACTATGTTATTTTTATTTCTTGAAATTTGAAATGATCCAAATTTATCCTTTTTATCATAAGTCATGCAGAATTTGCTGTTAAATTTAACAATATGGTTGACCTAAATATCAAATCTAGGTGTAAATTAACAATATCAAGTAAATAAATAACATCCAAACCAATAAATTGTTAAGTTTGATATTAAATTTTCTGTCAGTTATGAGATACATAAGAAATTTGGATCATTTTGAAAAACAAAAGTACGATATTGTCTGCTTTTAAGGGGACCAAATTAAAATTTTCATAAAACAAGAGAGACTAAAGGAGTATTTAAGTCTTAGAAAAAATTATAGAGAGAGAGAGAGAGAGAGAGAGGGGATTATTAGGCCGCACTTAATGGACTGCCCTAAATTAGAACCAAAAAATGATTATTCTAAGAAAATGATGGATCAGCTAAGATAAAATAAGTGTCCAAGTGTTGATCTTGAATTAGAACTTTCCTCTCCAGTATAAATCAGATGAGTTAATTGAGTTTTAGACGCGGATTGATCAAGGTATGCTTCAATTTTGAAACTTTTATTGTTGTTAAGGCATGGCAGAGCTGGTTGGGGGAGCTCCTTTAGGAGCTCTGTTTCGAGAATTTCTCAGTGCAATTTTGAAAGGGAAGGACAAAGCTGTGCAGTCCAAAACCAAAATGATGGAATTGGAAGAAAGACTTCGAGCATTAGCTCCAGTGCTACAGGAGATAGAAGAATTAAACAAACAACTGAATCGACCAGATCAGAGTGAAACAGAAAGCTTAATGAGATTGATGGAAGAGGGTAGGAACCTGATTAGCAAGTGCTTCCATATAGGATGGTGGAACTTCCTCAAAACGTCACGTTACCAGAAGAAACTGCTGGAGCCAGATAACAAACTCTTGAGGTTCCATGTTATTCACGTGCCAATTCACACGAATAAAGAAATCAAGGATGTCAATTTGAATCTGAACAAACTCATCCGTCGCCTTCGATACCGAAGGTCTTTTGCTTATTCATCCGATGAATCTGATTTCAACGATGGCTAATTCTGCGCAGCTGAGGGCGAAGCTGATAGTAGTGTACACATCTGCGATGATGGCGGCGCTACAAGGAGTCGCAGAGTTGAACCCTTGTGCGTAGCTGATCAAGTCGAATTAGCTCTACACAGTGAGATCACCAGCACAGCTGATGCCGGAGCTACAAGCAGTTGCAGAGCTATCAGATCTGTGTCTGAAACATGTGTGAGTGATATATGGATAGTGATGGACGATGCTGTGATATTGCTCAAATCCACAACTGAACAACTGGAAGCTACCATGGAATCATTATTTCCTGTGCTCCAGAAGATAGAGTTATATAACAAATAATTGCTGAATGGACCAGATCAAAGTGAAACAGAAAGCATAATGAGATTGATGGAAGAGGGTAAGAAGCAGGTTAGCGAGTGCTCCAACATAGGACGGTGGTATCTTTCTTAGAATGTGGCGTTACCAGAAGAAGGTGGCGGAGCTGGATGACAAACTCGAGGTTCCTTAGCCTCCACGTGCAAGCTCTCACGGCAAGGGATCTCGCGGAAATAATGGCTCTGCTGAAAAAGCAAGAAAATGAGTCTCAAAAGTAACCACTGCATATATATACTTGAAGGCAATGCCGGCAAGCTCAAGTTAAGAATGCCTGCAGTTGTGCTCTTTGTTGTTTAATTTCAACTTTGCCACTCATCATATGACTTTTCTTAGATTAATATTGTATTTGCATTTTGCTTGAAACCTTGTAGGTCCCTTCAATTTGGGACATCAAATAAGCTAGCTGTATTTAGCACTGTGATTCTATATGTTCTAGTCATTGAATCTGTGACTCTGCACCTTCTACACTCCCCCTTACTTTGCTTATTGTGGTCCCTTATTTCTACAGAAAAACTTCCAGATACAGGAAATCAACACTTGATGCAAGCACGTGGGAGTGCTCATTAATTAAGCCAGTGCAATGCCCATGATTTTAACCATTATTTATATTTTATTGAATGATTTTTAAGATTTACTAAATTTAAAAGGGTGATTATTTTACCTATAAAATCACCGGACTCGGCACGCAGCGGAAGGCGGCTCTGCAATCTTTAGAGCTCCGATCACGATTATACCACAATGGATTATCTCAAATTAATTAAAGGTAAGCAATAAGCCTTTGTCATTTCCTTTTGGTTCTGCATTTAATTTAAATTCAACTTTTCATTTCTACTCTATTAGTTACCATTTCAGCAATTTTCCGCTCAAGCCACTCAGTTTATGCATAATTCTAATTTGATTGGTTTTAATCCAATTACCTGTTTTTGCCTATCATCTAGTTTATATCTATATATATATGTAGTTTAGCATTGAATATTTACACTATTATTTGTGGTAACTCTTTATTTTTAGAGCAAAAGTTTTTTAGCTACAGGAAATTGACGCTTGATGAAAGCATCCATTGTAGATTAACTCTTCGGTACTGCATTTGGCGCCGTTAGAGGCATAAACATCCAAACGATATGCCCTGCTTCTCACTGGATCCCATCAATTTTTTTTTTTCCCCTTTCTCTCTTAATGCTGTGGGTCAGTACGAAAAATCTCAACTTTATTTTTTCAATGGAAATTGAATCCTTGAAATAAAATTGACTTGTAACACGTGAGTCAAATAAGCTAGTACCTCACTGCCAAAAAAGATCTCAATTCATCTTTTTTTTTTTTTGGTAGAAAAATCTCAATTCATCTTTAAAACACTAATTTTGGCTCATCTCCTATAGCTTAAACTTTTTCAAAAACATAGATCCTCCAGGTAATGTTACATATTATTCACTACTAGCCATAGGTTTTTATTAAGCCCTCTAGAGATGGTTTTCACTGAACCAATCCATTACAAAGGTTTTAACCATAGTTATTCCAATTCATTGGTAAAACTATGGTTAGACCACAATTAACTGATAGTATTTTTTTTATTTAAAAAAGGCCTTAATCTTTAAAATTGAAAATTGAGGTGAGCTAGCTAGCTTGAATCATTTGCGGAGGCAGGAGGTGAGTCTCATCTAAAAATGTATCTAACATAATTACATTTTGTTTGGTTTATAAATTTTTTACATCCAAGATCTACCTTAGAAATTTTCATGCATAACTCATTTCATGTGTGGAGAGACCACGAACTTATGGTCTATGGCTTGATCCTTGTGTGCCAACCCAACTTTCCCTGAATTTAAGCATATAGTTATGGCTACTGATAGTTAAAGGCAAAGCCTACAAACTATAGTATTTAATTAATCCCTAATCTCTCAAGATTCCCATTAAATTATGTAGGTGTATGCCCACCAAGCTATGCACTTCTTGAAATCTATTCTCTTAACCTCCACACACTGCAAGTGTTTGGACTCTAGCAAAATATAGCAATGTCTCACTCAAATCTGCCTAATATCTAATTCTCAGCTTCCCATTACTTGCTCACCAACACAGATGAGATTTTTTTTTTTTATATAGGTTCGGCATGCTATTCATGAATTTCATTCACACAAGTTATTTATCTCTATTTTCAACTTAAAAAAATTTCACTCAGTTGAAAAAAAGAAGAAATCTAATCAATTCAACAATTGTTATATAATTTGTAATATATAATGGTATTTAAAGTCCTACATTAGGTAGGAAAGATATTATTTGGAGGAAAATAATGGTAAGTCCATTTAGTATATCTAAAATAATTAATATATATATTAAAAGACTTGGATTTAGAAATAAAACATGATAATCTTTTAATTTAATTATTTAAAATTTAAAATTTAAAATTAAATAAAAAGATATATTTGTTAAACTAAACACTTATTAATAGAAAATAGATATGTTTAATAATATATATATATATATATATTAAAAGACAACTATTAAAAAAAATAGTTATATTTATTAATGGAGAATAGATTTGTTTATTAACAAAATAAATAGACATAACTATTGAAAGATGACTACTCAAAATTTATAAATAATTTTTTTCTTAAATTAGAAGTACTAAGTTTTTTTTTTAATATTTCTTTGAAAGCTTTATTATATCAAAGAGCATTATCTATAAATCTTCAGTATATAAATAATCACTCTTTTAAGATAGTAATTTTTCATGTCTCAAAACTTATTTTTAATTTTTTTTTAATAACAACAATCACTACTTAGATAACTATCCTAATAAAAGAGGAATGCGAAGCAGCTGATGGCATGCTACTTTGTGCAGCAATAATGGATATATAGCCTGTGTGTTGTGAGTGCTTATTTTGGCTTTACTACTACGTTAAATTGTTTCTTTTCATGTTTTCCACCAAGCAGAATTTTTTACAGCATGAACAAATATTTTTTTATTTATTTTTCTTTGTATATTTTCATATCACAGTAATATCATAATGATTCAGTGATTAAATGAAATAAACCAAAAAAAAAAAGAAAATTGTATATACCAAATGTTTCACCTTAATAAAACAAAAAGAAAAGTTGATTATAATTACAAAAAATATTTATATATACTTGCAGAAACAAAAATTTTAATTCAATCTCGAACTTCAATATAAAACAACTCAAATAAAAAAAAATTCTAATGCAAAGAATAGGAAGAGCTTATGAGCAGGAAAGAGAATGAACAAGAACAGAGTGAGAATGAGAAATAAAGCATAGAAAAAAAATTAGGAGGAGAAGACTTTATATAAAGTTTTCAAGTAACCATTTTTATTTTACATATAAATGGCTATTTTCTAACAGCTATAAAATAATGGTTAAAAGCCTTGTAGTAACATCATAAGTTAATGGATAGTTTTCAATAAAAAATCTTTTGGAAAAAAATTTTTTTTTTAAGGGTTAAAAAAATCCAAAACAAAAAATTTGCAACCACAAATAACACTTGTAGCCAACAAATATTTAATCGGCCCATGAGGCTGATTGAAAGTTAATTAGCCACGGGCCATCCAAAATTTTGTCAACCTCGTGGGCCAACTAAAATTCGGTCAGCCCATAAAGCTAACCAAATTTCGGACGACTTAAAATTGATTAAATATTAGTCGGTCAAAACCCAATTCAGTTAGCCCATGAAGGTAACCGAATTTGGGCGACCTAAGATTGATTAAATTTGAGTCCGTCAAAGCTGACTAAAGTTCAATCAGCCCACAAGGCCGACCATATTTCAATCAATGCGTTCCCAACATTTCCTACCACCTTTTTTTTTTTGCAGCGTTTTTTCTACTTTTTTCTTCTTCTTTGTTTTTTTTTCCACTCTTCTTCATAGTGCAGTTGGACATGTTGTAAATAAAAAAACCTTAGTCGGAAATTAGTCAGCAATGTTTAGTCGGTGTTGTTTTATCTCGTCGTAGTGAATGAAGGAAAAGGATGCAAGATAGGCATAGTTGCTGAGCTGGAGTATGATAAATTTTTCATTTACTTAGATAAACAATAGGAATTTGTTATGATCAAGTAATTTCCCCTTTTTATATAACAGCGTCGGTGCCTCGGTCATGGAGAGAAAATTTGAGAAAAATTTGGAAAGTTTTATACTCAAAAGGGATAGGCATATTTATTTCTTTTATAATATTTTTACTTATAAATTCAATATGCTAATTCGTAACACCAACTCACAACACAAAAGAACCGCATTACTGGTGCATGCCAATGAAGCAAGAAAGAGAAAATTGAAAAGCATGTATGAACCAATTCTGCTAATTACGGCGATGAGTAGAAAATTAATCATTGACTAATATAAGAAATTAAAATCCCAATTTTGCTTTACAATCTATTTGACTCTTAAGCCTGATGGTCACAAATTTCCTTTTGTCTTCCCTCCAATGCTTTTCCTTATAACAAATAGATCTATACAAAGTGATGGAACCATCTTTCTTCTCTTGTTAGAATATTATTTTTTGACTCCAAACTCAGTTTTTTTACCATAAGCAACCCAAAACTTTTTAAGTTGCCTCCACGCTATTAAATTCCATTTCAATTCTAGGCTTCCACTCAACTCTAAACTTCCATCTTTAGTTGATGAAAAAGTAGATGTACTTAGTTCCCTAAAATTCATTAATGAACCTTGTTTTAAAACTATGTAAACTTAACTTATTTTTCTATTTAAACTTGGAAAACAATAAGAAACACTTACATTGATGGATGCATGCTTTGCAAAACCTTCCGTTCTCCAATCGAAATGGCAAGTTTCAATAGAACACACTTGCGACACACTACCACTTGAGGAAAGACAAAAATATGAGATAAATTTACAAATATTATTAGGGTTGTTCATGAGTAGGTTAGGGTCAGGTATTTAGTATGTCCAATACTCGCCCCAATTAAGACATCGTGTTTATTTTTATACTTGTGGTTCGACCTGGTCCAAACAAATGTGATTTTATATTAGAATATGGTAAGTTAGGGCTGCTTGAATTTTTTTTTATAAACTAATACTTATAATATAAAAATATTTTTTTGTAAACTCATAGGCATATATTTCAAAACAATGAACTTCTAAAACTCTTATATTTTTATCAATAAAATAATTTCAATAAGAAAACAATCTAATATTATCAAGCAAAACATAAATTATACTAGTATAATTAGTCTTAGATAAATATATGTATTTTCATTATTCAACAAAACAATATCAGTAAACATACACGTCAATGATGAAAATAATTAAAAAGTAAAAAAGGTTTTGGTGGATAATAAAAGTTGCAATATGTAAAAAAAGTTAGATGAAATAAGAATAAAAAAATATAAGATACCAAGATATTAATAACTTAAAAAAAAACTATTAGGCAAGATGGACAGAACATATTTTCACTTGTGGCCCGGCTCAATCTGATCTAATTTTGTTTAAAGTTCTCCTATTTATATTTTTGACCCGATCCGACCCGGCCAGCTCAATTAGATTTAGTTAGGGTGGGCTCCTCTAGTCTAACAGACCAATAAATATTCCTAATTATTATACTTTATAAAATAACTTAAAATTTTCATAATTTAATAATATATAAATTTAAAATAATAACAATGTAAATTATTATCTAACTAAACTCCAAATCACATCCACACTATACTATAGGATAATGTATCTAAGCTGTGAAATCATCTCTCTATCTTTTTATATATAAAGGCTGGAACATTTTAAATGCTAAAATCATTTATGGTCCTTAGCTAGTCAATATCCCTAGGTGGAAATTATGTTTATGATGAGTTCTTATACAAGATAACAAAAATATCAAATAACATAGCATTTTCAACGAATCAAAATAACCAAACAAGTCATATACTTGAGTACATATACATCATTTTCAAGGAACAAGAACAACTCCAGCATCTTTAGATTTTCTAGACCCAGCAAGTAAGGAAGTGGAACAAGCACAACTATATAAATAAATAAATAACTAATGACAATAATAATAGAGCATTTTCTATAGCACCTTTGTTTTCAATCTATATTGCAACTCCCAAGAAGCACAGCTCCAATGTTATCAATCCAAAACAACTCCAGCTGAGCACAAGAAGGGTTTAGCAAAAAAAAGTATGGCGCCAAAATGGGTCTTCCTTATACACAATTGTTGGGAATTTTCAAAATGCACAGCAGAAAATTAAAACTCGAATCCTTTCCCATGGATCTATCAATTTTGTTTAAATCGAGTAGATATAGAAATATTTACCTTTTACTGTCGGATCTTAGAAACTGATCGACAGATCTGCTCTCTCTACTGGTGTCCACATGAACTGATGTTCAACTCAAATGACATGCTAGTGCCTTTTACCAATGTCCATATACGTTCTTAATAGAGAAGACGCTCTCCTCTTACTCTCTCTCACTCTCTCTCTCTAGGCGTCCGTACGACGTCCGTACAATGTCCGTATGTTATCCGTACTCTTTCTATCTTTAGAGTTTTTCTTTAATTTTGTAGTTCTAGGAAATCCAAACCTCCTACCTTTTTATAGACATATCTTATTAGGGTTTCAGATATGTTCGATTGATTTAAAATATATTATTTTAAATCAAATCAAATTTGAATTAAATATATTAGTTTAAATTTAAGTCTATTTATTATGTTTAAATTTTAACTAATTATTTAATATAAATCTAAAACTTAATTCAAATTTAATTTATCTCATAAATTAAATTTAAATTATCATATTAATTTAAATTTAAATCTATCATATAGACTTGAATTTAAAACTAATTGATTTAAATTAATTAAAAGATATATATTTTTTTAAATTTTATAAATTATATATATATCAAATATATATTTATTTATTTGTAAAATTCTTCCACCTTAGATTGAACATGACATTCATTGAATTTAAACGTAATTTCATATTCAATGAATTTGAATATTTTATATCGAGCTAACTCGTTCTTGTGTGTGATCCTGTGGGCCCATATAATGTTGACAGTGGGCTAATAATACTATTTGATTCATAAGTCACAAGCGGTCTTTAGTAAGACATTATAACTATTTAAATCATATAGGGATTAGTGATCCGATGAAACATATCATATAACCTTATCACCTTCCTTTTGTCACACAATATTTAGATCAAATATGAGGCATAGAAATGTTATTTTTATGTTACTTGATCGTCACTTTCTCAATCTATGCGCAGACTAATAGTATAAATAGAAATTCTTCTATTCGAGCATGGCTATGTATTTCTCAGTCTCACTCATTGAAAGGCCCAGAGATATCTCCCTATTAATCAGAGGAACAAATCTTATCTTAACCACTCATCTTCTTCTATATGAATTTCACTATACCCGATCATAACCTTTATGATCACCCGGTTAAATATGACTTTTGACTATGCCAAAAATAGTGTTCCTCATGTTAGAAACTATGGTGATCTTAAGTCTAAGGGCTCGGTGATATGGTTATATATGAGATACGCTTATGATTTAATTCATATATCTATCTCATAACGGATCGATCCAGCATCTTATTCCCTAATAAGTGCCTATAATTTTCATTCGTATCTTTATACATGACTAACATATAATCATCAATTAAAATTATATTAGTCTTAGTTCATCGTCATTCCCACAATAATGATCGACTAAGGATATTTAGGATAATAAATATAATTTATCTAAGGATATTATTATATACAACATGAAAAATAATAATAATAATGTAATAAAAAACTCTTATTTTTTAATAAAGTTTAATATTTGCAATATAATAATTGACTTAGGGCACAATCTCCAACAATAATATTATTGGCAATGGAAAATAATAGGGAAAGAAGAAGCTTGCCTAATAACGGGAAAAATTAGTATGACAAAAACGTGCATTTTTTACTATTTGGAGGGGAAAAAAACAATGAAACACACAGTTTTAGTTAAATGCACAAGTGCAGTGGCTTTCTCAATGCAGAGGATTAGGTTCGGTATGAAGTGAAGGAGGTTCAAGAAGAAGGGAATTTATGGTGGGGTTGTGGTAGAATTTTTTTATTTTAGATAATGTTATCTCACATAAATGAATGAGAATTGACCACGAGGTGTTGTAATTTCAACGCTTCATGAAGTTGTGCCATTGGCCAATCTTGTGACTTATGTTGGGTTCAATTTTTTTTAAGATTAAAGCTGTCCTTGATACAAGTTAACTTTACATGAATTAACAATGCTCACATTTTTTTTATTAAAAAAATTATAAAAAAGATATGACACGTAATGTCTAAAAAAAAATCAAAACTAAAACATAAAATGATGCGAGACATTAAATCCTATGTCTTAAAAAAATATATAAATAAACAAATAAATGACACTAGGCAACTTGGCCTGTATCCTTCAAAAAAAAAAAGAAAGGTAGATGTAAGACTTGACGACCTGCGTCCTCTTAAAAAAAAATCAAATTATATATGAAGAAATAAAAATAATGACTTCAAATTCAGTTTTTTGACTCAAATATATTAAAAAAATAAACAAAAGAAACAAATGTATAACAGTAGAAATTAATTTCTTAAATATGTAATTGAATTATTTTTTAAAATTTTATTTATTTTTTAAAAAAAATTGAAATTCGGAACTTGTGGCACTGCATTTCATTTTTAATTTTTTTTAAAAAAAATTTAGGGACGCGGAATTAGAAACTCCGCGTCCCTCATGTACGGAATTGAAGCTGTAAAGAATTCCCTGAGCTAACCAACCAAACCCACGGATTCGTGGGCGGGTTTTTGACCCAGGTACGTTAGTAGTAACAATTTATCCTCCGTACACATGATATTAGATGTTAATTCCCCGAATACATTAACTTTTTTTTTTTTAAATATGGGTCACGCCTCATGCTGAGGCATGACCCATTTTTTTTTTAATTTTTTTAAGGGTCACGCCTCAGCATGAGGCATGACCCTTAATTCTTTTTTTTTAAATTTTGCAGAGGCGTGACCCCATTTTTAAAAAAATAAATAAATTTTTTCGTTCACGCCCATATTTATTTTTAAAAATATTAAATAGTTTAAAGATAAAATTTTAAATTTTTTAAAACATAATAATTAAGATTGATGTTAAAAAATTTAAGAAATAAATAAATAAATAAGATAAATAATATAAAAATAATAACTATTACATGAAATATATATAATATATTTTTCATGTAACTATAAGGTATTTTTTTAAAAAATTGTTATAAGTGTTAAGTCACATAACGAAAATATTAATAAGAAAAAAAATTATTTGGTAACAAAATCATAAAACTAAACAAAAATATTGATAAGAGGTAAAAAATTATTTGTCATCAAAATTATAAAATAAAAGTTAATTGAGAAAGTAAATTTTTTTAAAATTATATAATTAAGTAAGAGTATTAAAAATTTAAATGAGAAATTAATCAGAATTAACTGCTGAACTCAATAATAAAATAAAGTAGTTATAATATGTTATTATTGTCTGAAAAATAAAATTATGAGTACAACAAAAAGATAGAACGTTTAGAAGAAATAACTCCCAGTGCCACATCTAGTCCATGGTCTTAATCGTCGGCCACGTCGTGGAGAAGGATGATGTTCTTCTTCTGTCTCTTAGACCCCGGACTCTTGCTCAGCTTCGCCTTCTTCATTATTGCCATCATTTTCATCTGCTTCGTTAAGATTCAATTGAGGTGACTGAATTGGAGGAATAGACTAATCTGGTGTGATATATCCCATCTGTTGTGATCTAACAGATGACCCAGAATCAAATATAAAAGTAGACATTGTTTGATTTGAGAATAGGGTGTAAAAGGGACGGAACCGCTTTGCATGTAAAATGAAGAACTGACATCCCTGAAATCAAGAAAATACACTGGTGGCGCGAAAGAAGATA